>CM062092.1:13880409-13970260 GCA_031163375.1 Conogethes punctiferalis | reverse complement strand
ACTATGTCTGTTTTGTTAATTAAGTTTAGTTCTGGTTGATTGCCACAAGTTTCTTCCTCACCCGTCGTTCAAAGGGCATTTTCAAAGGTACATTCTACCCTATGCTACTACTTGGTACACTATTGTATGGCTAAAGTGATACAATGGAATATTAAATACCAGTGCGGGTCTTCGTTTACGCCGTCCAACATATCGAGTTACCAAGAGCTATTGTTTTGAGGAGCGAATGCTTACACAGTTTGTATTAAGAAACGAGCTGGTAGCTAACATATATTTGAGAATGCTGTAGTAACGTTTCGGCGGTTTATGTGTCAAATAGGGTATTTTACTCTTTAGTTAGGGAAAGCAGTCCAAAAGTACGGTCTGGCTATAAAATGTGTAACGCCGATTGTACACCAGTCAGGACAAGCGGGGATACTGACTATACCGAAGATGCAAGTGGCATACGCGAAGAACCCGCCCGAGCTGCCCGGCGCAAGAAGGTGCCACTCGTTGGAGTGACGTGTAGCCCCCAGAAGGGGGGAGAGTACAAAAGGGACACAGGAGAGAGGTAAAGCTAAGAGAGGTAGGGCATAGCGAATCTTCGCTCGAATTGAGCCGCCCGTCCGGGGAAGGTCATTTGACGGCAGTCAAATGACCTCTGAGTCGTGTTTCTGCCGGTGAGTAGGGTTTTCGGAGCTCGTGGGAGGGTTGGGGTTGGGCCGTCATGGCGGTGGCAACTGACAGGTAACTGACCAGTTACTTGCATGTTGACACAGCGACTTGGGCTTCTCTTTTGCTTTCCATCAGGCGTAGGGAAGCCATTCTGTCGTGCCACTATAAAAAAAACAGGAAAGACTAAAGAATTTGTAGGGAGTCAAGAAATTGCGCGCGGTGGAGTGCAGAGTGCCTGGCCACACGCAATATCCGCGCGCATCTCCCAAGATTCGGCCAGTATAACCTGAGGTTTGGTATGGCCATGGGAAGGTGGGACGTGTAAACCAGTCAGTTGGATAAACTTCTTATCACAGGTCCAGAAGCTAAGAGGTTCCTTACCAGATCGACGGCAACAGATAAGACGGTGATTTGTATTTTTTATCTGTCGCACAATAATTATTTATGTTAAAACAATGAAATACAAGTGTTTGATTCCAAATATTGGTCTTAATTATCATATCTGCTATTGAACAGACGAAGGATTATGGTAATATTGGATGTAGTTACAGACAACGGCAGACGATTGTTGGTTGAGAGAGAATGCAAATAACAATATTAACACTAATTATAGTTCATTATGAACTTTGACTTTGATAATAGATCTATGTACATTATTATAATTACATACATAATATGTACTAATAATTCTGTTGTCTACTTTTGTATAATTAAATAACTTATTGAGAACTTAAAGTTCTGACAAACTTCATTTTATCCTGCTATTTAGCAACGTCTTTAATTTCGATGGTACCTATAGAATACCGCAGTCAAATGACCTCTGAGTCGTGTTTCTGCCGGTGAGTAGGGTTTCCGGAGCTCGTGGGGGGTTGGGGTTGGGCCGGCATGGCGGTGGCAACTGACAGGTAACTGACCAGTTACTTGCCCGTTGTCACAGCGACTTGGGCTTCTCTTTCGCTTTCCATCAGGCGTAGGGAAGCCATTATGTCGAGCCACTATAAAAAAAAAAAAAAAAATGGTTATACCGCCACCAGTCGGTTGCCAGCGCCTCGTTTGTTATTCGGCAGAATGCACCACGGGCAGGTGAGGTTGGCTTGGAGCGAAAAGACCCCATGACAGGTCCCATGATTCCATGAAGATTCTTCAAACATGATGATGTTTGAGGCTCCGATATTTCGACACTGTTGCAAGTTACTCATGATCTTAGTAGTTTTCTACGAGTCATCATCATCCTCCGGTGACGCTTCTATCGTGATTATACCGCCACCAGTCGGTTTGCCAGAGCCTCGTTTGTTGTTCGGCAGGATGCACCACGGGCAGGTGAGGATGGCTTGGAGCGAAAAGGTGAGAGGTCGCTCCCTTACATCCCTTTCTTCCCTTACATTTTTACGAGTATAAAGAGGATATCTTAGTGACGGTGGTACCGTTATATGAATTTCTCCGTATTGTGTGCAGTAAACACAATATTGTGTTTCGGGGAAGGGGCACGGCAGCTAGAGCATGATACATAACAACTGTTGTTAATTGCAATGAACGTAGGGTACCATCACATCCATTGCTCCGATATCAAAGTAAGTTGCTTTACCCTTATGTTATGGGTATCAGAACAATGAAGATATAACAAATATGGACTTACGAGTAAATACAAATAAAAACACCTAGACACGGAACAAACACAATTCGTCGCACGACCGTTTGCCTCGGGTGGGGATCGTACCCACGATCCTTGGTTCAGAAGGCAGCGGTCACTACCAATTAAGCCAGTCAATTCGTCCTACCTTTGTTGTTCTGATACCCATAACACAAGTGCTTAAGGTATTTTGGGATCAGATCAATGTATAAGATGTTGTCTGATAAATTTAAGTTTTAGGTAAGAAAGCTCTACTAAAAATAAGTAAGTAACTGGATGATTAATTTTCCACGATTTGTCACATGTCAGAAACGGGAAACCCCGTTGCGCATATCCAGGTATTTCTAATTTACAAATTGCCCTGTTCTTTCACTGTAATTTGTTACTAAAGCAGTAAGTTGAAGCTAGCTATTAAATACATAGTTTAATGTGAGGAATGCCCTAGTTCGCCCTTTCACATACCTCGACCGAGGCCGTCCGTACTGCTATTAGCGATCGGTAAACATATTGTAATAAGTAATGATTTGGAAACAACAGAAGTTCAATATTATAGCCCTCGTAAGTAGTTTTTCACAGTTTTTTCTTGACATAGCTCACCGGGTTAGAAAGATGAAATAATAATAATAAATAAATAACCCAAGACATGCCACGCTGGGCCACACAGCGCCACCTAGCCCCAAACTAAGCCGAAGCTTGTACTATGGGTACTAGACAACTGATAAACTTACATAGATACATTTTTTTTGTAAATAAATACATATTATACATAGAAAACACCCAGACCAATACAAACAGACATCTTCATGAACACAAATGTTTGTACTGTGCGGGAATCGAACCCACGACCCTTGGCTCAGAGGGCAGAGGTCACTACCAAATGAGCCACCGAGCCTGTCAAATGGCAGTGAACCGATAACCGTTAGGGTAAACGAGTTCTGGAGTGGAGAGCGCGTCTCGGCAAATGTAGTGTAGGACGTCCTCAGGCCAGGTGGAGTAACGATCTGCCCAAGATGGCTGGCGAGCACTGGATGCGAGGCCCAAGACCGATCAGAGTGGCGAAATATTGGAGAGGCTCATGCACATGTCAGATACGAGACTGTAAAGTCTATAGTCTTTTAGTAGTCTTCTACGACACTCACGGCATAAGATGGGATGAGATAATTATTAAGAGAGGTAGGGCATAGCGAATCTTCGCTCGAATTGAGCCGCCCGTCCGGGGAAGGACCTCCACCCTATAGAATACCGCAGTCAAATGACCTCTGGGTCGTGTTTCTGCCGGTGAGTAGGATTTCCGGAGGTGGTGGGGGGTTAGGGTTGGGCCGGCATGGCGGTGGCAACTGACAGGTAACTGACCAGTTACTTGCCCGTTGTCACAGCGACTTGTGCTTCTCTTTCGCTTTCCAGCAGGCGTAGGGAAGCCATTATGTCGAGCCACTATAAAAAAAAAATAACCCCTTTGTTAACTACCTATACGCATTCTGTGTCTGAATCAGCAGAGGGATTCCCAAATTCTGGATTATGCTAATGACTTTGTACTTCCAAATTGCCTTGACAAATGTGTTGACTAATTGACACTTTGAGTGCAGTTGCCTTTAAGGTGTTGCCAAGTTTGTTCTGCACATTTTGTTGTTATAATGCAGATGTTTAGCAGCCCAGTAATCAGAAGTAAGGACTGGGTGTGAAAAATATTTGCTTACTACATTAGAATGTGCTGTAAGGTTGTCAGTTATACGGATACTAGCTGTGTCCCCGACTTCGTCCACGTGGAAAATAGAGTTTAATTAAGGAATGAATAGAAAGGATATTGATCAATCCTACCCCCAATCCCTATTGGATTGATCAAAATCCTTTCTTGGCGGATGCCTACGTCATAACATCTACCTACATACCCGATGCGTCCAATGATTTGGGCTGAGCGTTAATAGATCACTATGTCAGTCAGTCAGTCACCTTTGAGTTAAAAATATTAAATATTTAGATATAAATGAACAGTTTTGGGAGAGGCCTATGTCCAGCAGTGGACTGATGTGGGCTGATGATGTTGATGATGAACAGTTTTGTGTTAAATTTATTGTTGTTTAGTTAAGAGCCTAGTGCAGGAGTTACTGTTACCTTATTATGTTTCCTGAACTTGGCAATAAAGAATTTATTATTATTATTATTATTAATTAACCTGTAACTTAGTGATGACAATTTATTAAAACCTTTTTCCTCTAATATTACTATCTATCAATTAATGGCAGCCCTAGGTTAGTTGAGCGAATGATTAGCACCGTTCGACTAAGTAGGTATTTAGTCTTACCCAATTCTGTGTTCTGTACTAAACGCACGTTTGCCGCTTTCTAAATAGGCAACTCCGTTACAAAATACAAACAAATTGTAATAATCGGTTTCAAAATTAATAGTTTTCATGCAAGAGGGTTAGTATAGTGGCTAAAATACTTGATTTCCATGTGCAAAGCGGCAGTGAGCCCCAATGTTGTGCCTTTGTGAAATCATCATCATCATCATCATCATCATCAGCCCGAGTCCTCTGCCACTGACTTTGACTCAGTAGTCTCGGGTTCGATACCCGTACAGAACAAACATTCATGTGCTGAACATTTGTCTTTGTTCCGTGTCTGCGTGTTTGTATTTGTATTTAAGTGTATTCTTTTTATAAAAAGAGCGTTCAGGATGACCTCACTCCACCTGATGGTATGCTGTCGTGAGGTCCAAATGTTAGGTCGACAGGAATACTAGGATATATCCACCGCGCCTGTCGTCCTCAGGCTGAAGGCCCACAGAGATGCCGTTTCACGCCCCGCCTAAAGAACTCAGGGTTGGTAGAGGAAGAAAACACTGAGCTGGAAGGACATTCCATGATTTTATGGCACGGGAAAGGAACGAGGAACCAAACCTTTTGGTGCGCGCCACTATCGTCTGAATAGTATGCGGATGAGAACGATATTTATGGTACTAGGTATTACCTACCCATAACACAAGTGCTCAAGCTTACTTTGGGATCGGAGTAATATTTGCGATGTTGTAAAAAAATCCTTACTTACAAGTTACAAGTAAGTTAGACACCATGTTCGCTTAACATAATCGATCACAAGACATGCGTTATCGATTCAAGTTATCGCTTGAGAATCTCTGGATCGTGTAATGATGTTTATTATCTAGTTCAGTGATCACAAATAGTCGCAGAGGTGAAATACAGTTATGTGACGTAGGTACAGTCAGCGTTAGATGTGTGTAAGTATTCTAAGTATGTAGACAAAATGATCTGAACAACATAAGGTCAATTTATTAATTACAGACTAGGCGTTCAAATTGTTGTCAGCACTCTAGAGTGGTCAAAAATATAGGCAATGGTTGTCATTATTATTTATTTACTTTTTGGCAAGCACATCAATTCAGAACATAGATAACACAATAGAAATAGATAATTAGAACCAGATCATTACTCAATAATGTACACACAGCACGATAAAAAAAAATACGCTAAGCAATAGTCTCTACCTACTCGTATAATAATGGTTCAAAAAGTAAGAGGTTCGGAAAGAAGGCTAATATTGCCTTTGTTAAGTGCCATAGGTGTATACTATGTATAATATGTATTTATTTACAAAAAGGTATCTAAGTAAGTTTATCAGTGGTCTAGCACCCATAGTACAAGCTTCGGCTTAGTTTTGAGCTAGATGGTGATGTGTGGCCCAGCGTGGCATGTCGTAGGTTTATAGACAGATTTGACATGAACACTCTGCAATATATCTGAAGCTGACTGTACTATTGTATTATGTTACCGTTAGTACTGAGATATGGTACATTTTTTGTGAATCAAAGGAAACGTTTAATTTGAATGGTTTTAGCACTTTAACGCGTTTATATTACTTAGGCAATTGACTAAAGAAACACTCAGACACGAGTCAATTATTTGTAGCGCTCGTCTCTAAAATTGATCTGATTGATTGACCAGGAATCGAAACTAGAGCCCCTTCAGGGCCTTAGGCAGATGTTTAGGGATCGGGATCGGAATAGGGTTTGGGAAAGAGTTTAGGTTAATCATTGAATGTTGTCGCGATACGTAGATACATGCACAGCGTCATCTAGTCTCAAACTAAGCTGAAACTTGTACTATGGTTACTGGTCAACTTACTTAGATCCTGTATTTTGTGAATAAAATACATACTTAGCAAACACCCACCAATACAGTCATGTTCATCCTACTAATATTATAAACGCGAAAGTTTGTTTGGATAGATGGATGGATGTTTGTTCCACTTTCACGCAAAAACTACTGAACGGATTTTAATGAAACTTTACAGGAATATAGTTTGTACATCAGATTAACACATAGGCTATTTTTTATACGAAATTTCACGCGGGCAGAGCCACAGGCAGCAGCTAGTGTATAATCCTATCCTACTAATATTATAAACGCGAAAGTTTGTTTGGATAGATGGATGGATGTTTGTTCCACTTTCACGCAAAAACTACTGAACGGATTTTAATGAAACTTTACAGGAATATAGTTTGTACATCAGATTAACACATAGGCTATGTTTTATACGAAATTTCACGCGGGCAGAGCCGCAGGCAGCAGCTAGTGTATAATAAATGTTTGTATGTAAATTGAGTAATCGTGGCGCGTGGTTCCGTACTTGTGAATTATCATGATCGAGGTAACAACTAAACTAATTTCTTATCTAAATTGAGCAATGAAGAAATCACTGGTTTGTGGTGTTTGAACTTATCGGCATCCTGTTGGTATACAATTTTCACCTTAGGTTGTCCGTCATAGTACAGATGTGTGACCGATTTGTAGATAAAGTCATTTCTTTTTTATATAAACGATAAACTGTTTTTTTATTATCAATTTTTTAAATTGTATTAAAATAACCTGTGCAATTGTTAATTTTTCAAAATATAGGTAGGTATATTGAAAAATAATAACAGTTTATTTGGTGCACACATACTTATTACATGGAATTGGCGTTGCCCTAGACTAGAATATCTTTGTGTATATTGTTGTATATCAGTGTTTGATTGATATATCTTATGACAAAAAGAGTATCATATACTCGTAACAGCTTGTTTGCCATACTAATGGTATAAAAAAAACACTCTTCTGACCGAATATTGGTCACATCGGTCAACCTCTAAGCAGACCAGAAAAATGGCGCTTTGAGGCCTAACTGGCCTTACACGGTCCTGTTTCAGAAAAATACCGCCTTTCGGTTCGATGATGGCCGCCTTCATCACCAGCCTATCGTGGACAACTGCTGTCCATAGTCCTTTCCAGTTGTTCGACACTTTGGGCAAAGACTTTACTCAGAATTGCCACGCTGGGCAGGCTGGGGTTAGCGAGCATGGCTTAGCTCGTCGTTCCAATGACGCTGCTTCCCGGTATCGGCCTGTGGTATTTAGCTACGCCTACAATAGTGATGGTTAAACCGCCACCAATGGGTAGCCCGAGCCTCGTTTGTTATTCAGCAGGATGCACCACGGGCAGGTGAGGTTTTACATTTACTTCCGACTGGCAAAACCGCCTTGGCTATTGAAAAAAGAAAAAGAAAGGCAAATATATCGCTCACCTCCGTTCGTGTCGAACTGTCATTCCATCGGATTATGAGAAGTAAACGAACAGAGAGTGCACCTGCGTTTGCTAAAAAACTAGAGAGTGTAATGCTTCTAAATATTTACATGCAGCATTATTTAGGTTAATGGAAAAACTTAAAATTGTATGTACATAACGTGTTTATTACTTGCTCAACGGTATAGGTAAACACAGGCAGACATCCCGTTTCATATAAATTCTGGTTTAAGGTAGATTTCCGTGTATTGCGACCGATCGCAGCCGAGTGCGATCGCGGTCGTGCGACAATACACACGAAAATATAATATGCTGCTACTGTGCTGGATGCGAGAAGCCCAAAATCGATTGAAGTGGCGAGCAATTGGAGAGGCCTATCTATGTCCAGCAGTCGACTGCAAAGGGTTGATGATATACTTATGCCTTTTTATAGGTCTGCAATAGCCGCGTAGATATGTCAGCCACGCTATATTTATGTATTCATATACGTCATTATCGCACATAAAGGGGGTTTTATGATGACTCCTTTTTTATGTACCACTAAGGTGACAAAGCAAGCCTAACGACCCGCCTTATGTTACGCAGTTACCGCAGCTTATGGACGTCTACAACACTAGAGGGGATGTAAGGGAGCGGCCTATCATCATTATGCTCCAAGCCAACCTCTCCTGCCCGTGGTGCATCCTGCCGAATAACAAACCAGGCGCTGGCAACAGACTGGTGGCGGTATAACCATCACAATTGAATGCGTAGCTAAATACCACAGACCGATGACGGGCAGCATCGTCACCGGAGCGAGAAGCTACGCCCTGCGATCGCCCACCCACCTGCTCAGTGTGGCGATTATGGGTGTGTGTACGTGTACGTGTACATCTGGCGAGGCTTACGTCCAGCAGTGGACTGCGATAGGCTGATGATGAATACTAGAGGTATCACACGCGCTTTGCCGCAGCATCGCAACCCTAAGTGCCTTGCCGCATAAAATCGCATCGGAGCAATATTTGATTGCGATTTTCTGCGTTGCGAATTTGCATCGCAACTTTGTGTTACCGATACGCGCATACCGATTATTTAAGAATAAACTTTTAATCGATTAGAATCGAGCATTAAAATATTTATAGTTTAAATATTAATTACTTCTTTACGCTTTTATTATTACGTATATATGTGAATAATAAATCATTTTCATGGACCGTATACAACATAACCGTCCAGATTGAAATTTTATGAAAACATTGGCAAGTTACCTTTTTATTCTCTGGATACCTATATATATTTTTTGTTACATTTTCAAATTATCTGCGGGCACTTCGCTGGGTTTTTTTTTAAATAAACAGATACCTACCAATATCTAGCCTTTTGCTCCCCCAATAGTCCGGCGATGATGACAAGGCCGGCCTGGCCATCATCGTAGGTAATAATTTAGAAAAAAAACAATATCTAGTTATATCACAATCTTATCAACGATTTTCAAACGCAAGCAATACAAAAACATAGATTTTTATTGATAAAGAAGATTTTATTTTTATTTTTATGTGCGGTAATAAATGACGTCAATGACTTATGTCAGACGTCGGTCTAAAGCGCTACTTTTCCGGTTTCAATTCCCAGGCCAATGCGAAAAAAGATATAGGCACAATTCTCAGGTAGAGTCAATGAGGGTTTCCTGAAAAAAGAAATCACCAGATAAGCAGCAGGTTCAACAGTAATTGGTTCATTTTGACACGGCACTGCCTTTTACATAGCAACTGACCAATTACATGATAGCTGGACCTGGCTACATAGCGCCATCTATTATGAAACCCCTCATACCACACAGATGCGCTCTCGGTTCACATTTATTCCCGGTAGAAACAACTTTTCGAATTTAGTGGTACAGTCATTTTTATTTGTTCCTGACGATTTATAAGTGCTTGTGATAAGTTTTCATGAATAAAGATATTTTTCATTACTTACATTTTCATTTCATTTTATGATCCTTCTCTCTCATAATCCTAAGACCGGAGAGAGATCGTGTGTAGGACTGGCGCATGTCACAGTCAGCTTCTTGGGGCTTACAGAGTCTATTTAGCCGACTTCCAAAAAAGCAGAAGGTTCTCAATTCGACTGATTTCTTTTTGTTGTATGTTTGTTACCACATATCTACGAGAATTTGTGAATCGATTTGAAAAATGTTTTCGTTCGAAAGTGTTTAATTCCTAGTTAGTCCCATTGTCATCACATTAAATTTAATAAATAAAATAAATAATACATAAATAACCCAAGACATGCCACGCTGGGCTACACAGCGCCACCTAGCCCCAAACTAAGCCGAAGCTTGTACTATGGGTACTAGACAACTGATAAACTTACTTAGATATTTTTTTTGTAAATAAATACATATTATAGATAGAAAACACCCAGACCAATACAAACAGACATGTTCATGAACACAAATGTTTGTACTGTGCGGGAATCGAACCCACGACCCTTGGCTCAGAGGGCAAATGAGCCACCGAGCCTGTCACATTGAAGTCGGTTTTTTTGCTAAAAATGCTGTTATTTTTTTTATTAACAGAAGAGCCCAGTACCAATTAATTATCGTGTCGACGCGGCTTGGCTCTTAAAGTCAAAGTCAAAGTCAAAATAATCTTAGACGGCGCTTGCTACGATAGATCAACGAAGCAGCCTGTCTCTATAAATAGAGAGGTACTTACTATATAGGGAGTCCAGGTGAAACTATACATCTGTCTGTTTTAACCACACCACTTGCTCGTTATAAGTTCGAAGGCTTTATGGGCTACTAGCTGTAGTACATGGCTTTGCCTGCATGAATATCGGTGACATGTGATATGGTAATTATTACATAGTATAAAACAAAGTCACATTTGTTTTCTGTGTGTCCCTATGTATGCTTATATCTTTGAAACTACGCAACGGATTTTGATGCAGTTTTTTTTTAATATATAGAAGGATTCAAGGGGTAGGTCTATGCGTATAATATATGCATAATAATTAATATTGCAACCGTGCGAAGCCGTGGCGGGTTGCTTGTATCCTTATAAGAATAAAATTATTGCCTATGTGTGTGTGTATGTAAAAATATTTCCTCTGTAAAGACTAAAGGTTGGCGTAGAAAATGACGCGTTTAGAAGAAACTGACAACTCAACGCTATAATTAGGTATAGGTATGTGCGAACACGTATGTATGTATGTATAGGTATGTAAATATTTTTAAAAACAAAAGAACAATTTTTTAAGTGAAAAGATTGTTACTATGGGCGATCATATGTACATCGTACGATTGAAATGTACGTATATAAATTGGTTTAATAATCTTATCTTATAACAATGTCGCCTAAATTTTTTTAATAAATTATTTTGCATTCTTATACTGTATTTCAATTGCATTATTTGCATAATTGCAAAATATATAAAAAAAAACTTTATAAATCGTCTACAGTGAATTTTCACAGGTTCGAAACACCTAAACTCTGGCTATATAGGAATAATGTACTGGCTCTTTTGAAAACTTTGTTATGAAACCAAGATAAACTAAAATTAAAAATATGTCGTGGCTTAAAGAGAGTTCTTTCCCCTCAACAGGCAGCGGTTTAGCTGTGTCCCTGGCATTGCAGAGTCATTGTATAAGCAGTGGTAACCGTTTAACATCAGAAGGGCCGCTTGATCGCCTGCCTTCCCTAGTAATAAAAAAATATAACGTGATAAATAAATAAATAAATATTAGACAACATCATATACATTGCTCTGATCCCAAAGTAAGTAGCTTAAGCACTTGTGTTATGGGTATCAGAACAACGAAGGTACCACAAGTAAATACTTAAATACAAATATATACACCCAGACACGGAACAAACACAAGTGTTCATCACACGAATGTTTGTCCCGGGTGAGAATCGAACCCACGACCCTTGGTTCAGAAGGCAGGGGTCACTACCAATTGAGCCACCGAGCCAGTGATATATCACGACTTACCTGTATTCCAGATCTAAGGTTTCAAAATTGTAAACCGAAGAGTACATCCCCGCTAAAAACACAGGGAACAATATTAACAAATAATTGAAAATATTGAATTTCCCAAACGGTCCCAGCAATTGGAGAATATCGTCCACGGTCACTTCTTCACTCTCTTTCTTCTCCGGATCCATTTCGTCAAACGAAATTGCTATTTAAAATAATAATTAAACTAAAAAGTCACTTTGCAAAAATTATCACTTTTGAGTTTGCAATTGTTATTTTACACTTTGCAAAACCGCACACACTCCGCTGATTTGTTTTCACTTTGCAAAATTTGCGTCTCTTTCCAAATTGATTTATACGCGGTTTTGATACGCGCGGTAATATTCGTCGTAGTATTACAAACGCGTGCGTTTGCGCACCCGACAGGCCGATTGTGATCGAACCGCGCCCGATTTACTGTTTTTATTGTTGATGTAAAAATCATTCGGGCAAGTTATCGCTTCGAAAGTAGTTACTTTATGATAACATCTAAGGCATTAGTTCCAAATCTGACTTCGTAAACTTGACATGTAACGGTAATGAAATGCATTTGAACGAGTGTGACATTACGGTCAACGGAAAAAATCGATGATAAGTTTCGTAAAATTAAAAAAATTGTTTGTATAATTGAATAAAAGATTATTTTCTACTATAATATAAACTGCGTTTCTAAACAAACAAAAAAGTATGCAAAATAAAACTGCTTTTAAAATAATTTGCATAGATCAAAATAATAAAAATTGTACTTATACGTATTCACACGGAAAATCTGCTTTCACCTCCAAAGGCAATGTTTTTTACGTTAAACGTAATATTGAACAATTTTATCATTTATTTTTATCTAATTTAATTCTATTAACGAGTTTGTTTTAACTAATCTTATTAAGTAAAGTCCATGCTTACAATAACATTATTATCTACTTTGAAAATAGAAATAGTTGAGTTTGAACTATAAATAAATAACCAGCATTTAAGTTTTAAGTTAAGAATTTAGTGATGTGCCATTATCGATATTTTGATAACTTGTTCTTTTAATAAAATAATTGACGTATAAGTTTTTTCAATTGACGTATAAAATGAACCAGACTAATAATAGAAAGTAAAACGGCTGATTGGAAAAGTCATTAGAAAATACGTAAAAAATAATACTAAAATGACGTTCTCTCATTAAGCTATCTTTCTTTTTATCAGGCCATTAATTCGCGCCCCATTTCTCTCTATCCCGAGGCTTACTCGATTCCGCCGATGTCAGCAGTTCTTCTAAGATCAAATCCAACGGGTTACAGGGTTTCCTGCTAAAAAAATGTTTATTTAATTCATAAATTAGAGGTCTATGACCACTATATCTAGATAGACCAATCTAGAGAGATAAAGTTTGGCAAGTCAGTACTGTAAAGTCAGCTACAGAATCAATCATTTAAAAAAGTAACCCTATTTATTGATAACGATTACCTCGAACACGCTCCAGTTGAGTGTTGGGGTTCTTCTCCAGAATCTAGGTCGCACGTAAAGTGAAGGCATGCTAAGCGTGACCAATCATCTTGACGCGTCGCACGCGACTGATAGCCGCGGTATTAGTCACTTAATCTTATGGAAATTATCGTTTATACGAGCAAGACCCTAACCCTTAATTTGGCAACACTAAAAATGTTGAAATTTCTTAATAAAATCATCTTCGAGCTAGGCCATGACGGAGGGTGCGGTCGGGGTGGCGGAGCACTGGGCACAGCGTGTTTGATTTCGATTTGCCATCGAAACGCAAAGAAGAAGAATAAAATCTATATAGACCTTAATATTACTTTAATTTGCGCAGGACGGCTGGCAAGTGCTGGATGCGAGAAGCCCAAAATTTACCTAAGTGGCGAACATTGGGAGGCCTATGTCCAGCAGTGGACTGACACGGGCTGATGATGATGATGATGATGATTACTTTAATAGAAAGTTAAAAAAAAATCCTTTTGTGTAATTTTGCGAAAAATTGTTGTTGCTTTTTTACTCTCGACCAGCCATCTTGGCCAAATTAAGTGGGCGGGCCATGTCTCCAGGCGCTCCGATGGACACTGGAGTAGGAGGGTGTTGAAATGGACACTTCGTTTTGGCAACCGACGTGTGGGGCGCCCTCCAACGCGATGGGACGATGACTTGGCCAAGTTGGCTGGTCGAGAGTGGAAATTAATTAAGCAGAACAAAAGACGATATCAATTTATCGACATACGCTTAAGCGTCCAGTTTTTCCCGTCCCTATGTTTATTACCCACAAAGTTGTCATTAGTACTTATTCATTCTAACCAGTTTGTGCGAAGGGAGAAAGAGCGTGTTTACCTTGTGGAAAGATCAAACTTTGTCGTTAAGTTTTCTCAGTCAATTAAGGTGAAATAACTTAAGTGTATGCTTTTAGTGAAAACTGCATCTTACTATGACCAGTGGACTTGAAATTTTACCCGTTATTCCTGAATTTATAATGTTCTAGCGATTCTATAAGATTTTAGTTGCCGATTCAGTTGGGGGATTCTATTTATGTGAGGGGATGTAACTGAGCGACCCATCATCTTTTCGCTCCAAACCACACTCAATTGCCCGTGGTGCATCCTGCTGGATAACAGACGAGGCTCTGGCAACCGACTGGTGGCGGTATAACCATCACGATTGAAGGCGTAGCTAAATACCACAGGCCGATGACGGGTAGCAGCATCACCGGAGCGAGGAGTTACGCCTTGCGATCGCCAACCCACCTATGGGCGGCGGTTATGGTTAAAGCCTCCTATAGGTGTTTGTCCAAAGTGACGAACAACTGGAGAGGTCTATACAGCGGTGGACGACAATAGGCTGATGATGATGATCTATTTAAAAAGATTCGTGGCGAAATGGGTATCCCCTGATTACCCAGACAATCTCCGGATCGTCCAGGTTTTTGGGGTTAACGTTCTAACCATTGCGCTATCTAGGGAAGGGGAAAGATACCTTTTTTATGGAATGGGGGGCAGACGAGCAAGCACCTACGAAGGTATATACCTATCACCTGATAGGTCCTATATTGGGAAAGTCCAAAGACGGTACAAGGGTTCTGCACTTATCTACCTGCAGATTCTTTGTACCGTTAGCCCGTGGGTGTCCCCCCTCCCCCCACTGCCACTACGTCCTACGCTGCCTCTGCCTGGCAGTCTCCATAGTCTTAGGCCGTAAACCGTACGTCACATGTCTAGATCAAATTTCCTGGCAGTTCAATTTAGGAAACGAGCTTACCCAATAATTCGCAAAGGTATTTGCACAATTTTGAAGGAAGTAGGCATTTTCCTTGAACTGTAATTCAACAATTACCTATTTTATTAGTACAGTAGTAGAACTATCGTGTCCGCAATATTTTTCAATCGTAATTTCCGTGTTTGTTTTTTTCGGATATTTTTTTTAAACCAGTATTCTGTACGCAGTATTTAAATAGATGGTTGTATAGTCGGGTCGGTATAAGATAGGAAAGCCATTTTATGGGGTATACTTTGATATTTTTTTATAGTTGGTATAGGTTTTTTTTGTCGCGTATGCCTTTACGCATACACCAGGACTCTGCGTACAGGACTGCTAGGTTGTATGGGGCTTACCTACTCCTATTTAGCGGAGAATATCCATTAAATCTAAAGGTGGTCCGCTACAAGCGCTCTGTCTGAGGGGGGTAGGGATGCCGGGAGAGACTCGACATAACCCCGCTGGTGGCACACCTCAAGAGGATGGTATGGTGTTCTCACGGCATCCAGCAGTGCTAGACGCCACTGACCACTGTACCGGAATGTACGTGTCGCCCCCCTGCACGACGACCTTAAAGACCCTTTAAGTCGCCTCGCCACCCTTTAAGACAAGCACGAGTATCTCGGTAGTATCGTACATCATCATCATCATCAGCCTATTGCAGTCCACTGCTGGACATAGGCCTCTCCAGTTGTTCGCCACATAGGGCAAACATCTGGAGGATATACCCATAATCGCCACGCTGGGCAGGCGGGTCGGTGATCGCAGAGTGTAGCTTCTTGCTCCGGTGACGCTGCTGCCCATCATCGGTCCGTGATATTTAGCTACGCCTTTTATCATGATGGTTTTACCGCCACCAGTCGGTTCGCCAGAGCCTCGTTTGTTGTTCGGCAGGATGCACCACGGGCAGGTGAGGATGGCTTGGAGCGAAAAGGTGATAGGTCGCTCCCTTACATCCCCGTACAGTATCGTACGTATTGGTAATACTCGTATATGACATACATACCGCATATGACATACATATTGGCTTAAAAACCGCAGGACACATACTTTGGGTGGCTGCGTTAAATCTACACAAATTTTAGATGCTGACTGTCACAGTAAAAGCCTATGAATCATTAAACTCATGTTAAAAACAAATGAATCTCCAAGCTATAGCCAATTTTGTTATGAAGGGAATAAGGGAGAATGTTGTTTGACTAGTATCGCTGTTATTTTAATGTGTTATGGCAAAATTAATGATTATGCAAAGCGGCAAATATTAGGTACTTATGGTATATGTATGAGGCATTTTTAGGAGGTAAAACTGAGTATAGTTTTTGTACTGAGCTTTTAAATGCCTACTAAACCTTTGGGCAATGACCTTACTAGCGTGAGGTAATCTAATAGAAAGAGCAACAAAGGCGGTTTTTTTAATTATTATGTATCGGGGCGAACAAATCGAGCTCTAGATGGTGAGAGTCACGTTAGCTCATTAAAGCTGCAGTGCCAATCAAAAATAATTGATTATTAGTAATTAATTAAGTAAGTAAGTATCGGTGGCCTATGGTTAAGGCTGGAGAGTTCTATAGAGGCGGCGATTCAAACCAATGTGTTGCCAACCAAATTTGAAATTCATATGTATGTCTTCTTAGTATCTGTGGATATACGTACTTATGGTACCCAAGATCGAATGGTAGAAGCATGTGACCAGCAGTGGACTGTGGGAGGGTGATGATGATGTGTGTACTGGACGCTAATACGGTGAAGGAAACCTCTACAAACGTGAAGAAATTCTAAGGTTGTGTCATCATCAGCCTATTGCAGTCTACTGCTGGACATAAGCATCATGTGGAGGCTATACTCATATAGTTCATTCGCGTTAAGAAAATAGTGACTGACAGGTCACTGACAGGCCACTAGCCAATTAAAACGCTAGAAATTATAATTCTAATTCCACTAGCCAATTAAAACGCTAGAAATTATAATTCTAGCGTTTTGATTGGCTAGAGGCCTGTCAGTGACCTGTCAGTCACTATTTTCTTAACGCGAATGAACTATAGTCATAATCGCCACGCTGGGCAAGCGTAGGTCCCCTCTCCGGTGACGCTTGCGACTTGTCTTGTGGTAGAGTATATCTTCTAGCTAAAATAGATAGTAGCTGAAAATTTTACCAAAAATGTCGATGGTATTGCTGCTCACCAATTTTTTGAACCACAAATTACGAGAGTACCTACACTAAAGAACTTACGCTTCCCGTCATCGGTCTATGGTATTTAACTACGCCTTCAATCGTGATAATTAAACCGCCACCATTCGGTTGCCAGAGCCTCGTTTGTTATTCAGCAGGATGCACCACGGGCATGTGAGGGTGGCTTACATCCTAATAATAAATAAAATAAATAAATATTAGACAACATCACATAAGTATATTGCTCTGATCCCAAAGTAAGTAGCTTAAGCACTTGTGTTATGGGTATCAGAACAACGAAGGTACCACAAATAAATACTTAAATACAAATATAAACACCCAGACACGGAACAAACACAAGTGTTCATCACACGAATGTTTGTCCCGGGTGGTTCAGAAGGCAGGGGTCACTACCAATTGAGCCACGTAGCCAGTCCAATAATATCCATCCCAGAGGCCGAGGTCACTAAAAGGCTTTTTCTATTCGCAAAGGAACTCTAGCCACTTGTAATACATCAGCTAAATTATCAGTAAATGCTTGTTAAAGTATGACCTATCCCATTACAGACTTTATAATTCATTTATTGTATGAAACAAATTAACTGTGCATTTATTTAACAACCATTTATAAAGCCAATTAGCAACGGACAATATAAATATTAAAACGTTATTACCATATTATGTTTGCGCTAATGGAATATCTATGGAAAAATATATGTAATGTTAACACATTGCAACAAGTATCTAAGTAAGTTAATCAGTTGTCTAGCACCTATAGTACAAGCTTCGGCTTAGTTTGGGGCTAGATGGCGATGTGTGGCCCAGCGTGGCATGTCTTGGGGTTATTTATTTATTGTATGTAGTTGTTTTCTTTTTTATGACAGAGGAGGCAAACGGGCCTGTAGGTCACCTGCCTGATGGTAAGTGGTCACTTCAGTCTTTAGATACCGCAACACCAGAAAAGCGAATGGTGCGTTACCGGCCCTTGATGAGTTTTTACGCTCGCTTTTTGAAGTTTAGGTCGTATCCATTCGGAAAACTCGCAGCTGGAAACTGATTCCGAAGAACCGTTGTAATAGGCAGAAAATTCAGAAGTTCAAAAAGTTAATAGAACACCCCCAATCCCACCGCTTTGGCATGATTGCCATCATTGAATCATGTTTACCTAATGTTTGTAATGGATAATAAGATGATAACTAACTAACACATGTACTGTTCGTAGCATTATTAAATTGATCATCGTGAATTACATCAGATCGTTATCACACCATCAGAATCATCAATCATTAAACTAATTCTAGGAAATATTACAGCAAAGTTTCCCATTCGATGTACTCGTAGTTAGGTAAATAAAACATAGATAGCATACATGTGAGTTATTTCTAACCAACATTTAATGCGGTATACGATGTTTACTTCACCATAAGTAATCATTACTTGGTTGTTATGTCTGTTTATTTCCTTATTGATAATTAGATAAATTTCTGTGAAAAAACTAACTTAAGTTATAGACTTTGCCAAAAGTTGATCATTGAAAGAAATATTCTTGAACATTTTGTTTTAGAGCAGTGATTTACTCTTCTTCTTCAATAAACGAGCAATTTATTCATCGACAACTTAGTCGAAAAATTTTAAGTCCGAGGCAATAAATAAATGTGTGATAAATTAATGTTATGATAACTATGCTACTATAACTTTGATAGGGACACTACACAGCTAAAACTGTAAAGTTTGTTTGTGATGAGAAAAAAAAAGATTTTAAATATTTTATTACACTACTCGTTATTTATTTATTATTAAAGCCTTTAAAATCACAACACAGTTTGGCAATAACTATAGTGACAAAGTTTTTAATCTAAGCTTAATCATCTAGGATTGGTTGTGGTAAGCCACAGTCGCCCCCAGAGGGCCATGGCTCAACGTGTCTCACGGTCCTACAGGACCGTGAGCTTTGACGTGTCTTGCGTCTTGGCTAGCACCCCGCCCTGGGAACTCGAAGCCCAGGTGCTGGCCAAGGTTTATTGGTGGACGGCTGAACAGAGGGCGAACGGGGATCGTCCTGCTCCGGGCCAGAGAGGGGTGGTACGGAGAGCGGCCAATGAAGACCTGCTCCAGCAGTGGGCTGAGGGCCTTGCCTCCGCTACGTTCGGGCGACGCCTTTTAGACGCCGTGGGTCCTCAATTACAATCGTGGTTGGAGCGGCCGCATGGATTCCTCACATTCCGTTTGGTGCAGATATTGTCCGGACACGGCTGTTTCGGACAATATCTGCACCGAATCGGGCGGGAGGAATCTACTGCGTGCTTCGCGTGTGGGGCGGGGTGTGACACAGCGGATCACACCCTAGGCGTTTGTCCGGCATTTGAGGCACAGAGAGCCGTTTTGGTCGGTTTGTTGGGACCAGACCTATCAGTAGGTTATAATTGTTCGTTCTAATTCACTTTCTGCTCATTCGCTTACTTCGTTCGCTCATTCCGCGAAAGTGAATTAGAACGACCAATTATAATAAATTGAAGTGGGATCCCAAATCAGTTTTACGAACTATTGGCAACATGAACTGTGAAATCTGTAATTTACAGGTCTGCGAATGATAAGAAAGTGAATTAGAATGACTAATTATAACAAATTGAAGTGGGATCCCAAATCAGTTTCACAAACTTTTGTCAATTAGAACTGTGAATTCTTAATTCATAGGTCTGCGAATGATAAGAAAGTGAATTAGAATGACTAATTATAACAAATTGAAGTGGGGATCCCAAATCAGTTTCACAAACTTTTGTCAACTAGAACTGTGAATTCTGTAATTCACAGGTCTGCGAATGAGAAGTTAATTAGAATAACCAATTATAATAAATTGAAGTACGATCCAAAACCAGTTTAAAATTAGGTTCCAGTGAGTATCTGAAGTCATTTGATTGAAGCCTGCGAAACACTGCGGTCGAGTTCAATATCATGAAATTTGTTAAACAAAAACAATCGTTAAAATTAGATTGCATTTTTCCTGAGCCATCTAATGAACGAAAACGTCATGGGTCTTTATTACCAAATTCTATACGTAGCGTTGTTTGTGGTCCCTCAAACTGTGGAAAGACCAATTTGGTAATAAGTTTGTTGTTACACGAAGATGGACCATGTTTTCGTAACCTATATGTATATTCAAAGTCTTTGTATCAACCAAAATACATGTTTTTAGAAAAAGTATTGGAGAAGGTACCAGACATAACGTACAATAAGTTTAACCATAATAGTGAAATCTTGAGTCCACACGAAGCTTTGTCTGACTCGATCATCATATTTGACGATGTTGCTTGTGAAAATCAAAATAGTATACGCGATTATTTCGCAATGGGTCGTCATAAAAACATTGACTGTTTCTACATTAATCAAACTTACACTAAAATACCTAAACAATTAGTAAGAGATAATGCTAACCTCATCATACTGTTTAAACAAGACGACATTAATTTAAGACATGTTTACGATGAACATGTGGCGTCTGACATGAGTTGGTCTCAGTTCCGTGATTTGTGCTCAACGGTGTGGAGTAAGCCATATAGTTATATCGTTATCGATAAGGATTGTGAAAAAAACAAAGGTTGTTACAGAAAGAAGTTTGATACATTCATAGTTCTGGAATAAAGATTTTATAAAGCTGTTACATATGTTAATATGATTCAGTATAACTTGAGAGGTCAAACAGAGTGGAATATTGAACTATGGAGAGAAATCTTAAGGAACAAATTGTAAAGTCTGCCTCAGCTGTGAAACGAAAAGTAGAAACTATAAAAGAAATGAAAAATACAAATGACATGGCTCTCGAAACAATATTCAAACCTATTGTTACCCCACTTAAACATTTAACAAGTACAACTGACAGCAAACGGCATTTGGACGAGGAAGAAGACCAACCCCAGTTAATAAAAAGAATCAAACATTCGGAAAGCGAGTTATCAAACACTTCAAATGACAAATTCGATTACTTCGATGAGGTACTCGATGATGAAGAAAACTCGGATATTGATGTTTGTAAATCACCTAACAAAACTCTCACACAATCACCCTTTGATGTTCATGATAACTCATTTAAATCTCTTCAGTCATCACCAAGTGTTAGAAATGATTCTTTATCATGGTCCATGTCATCTGAAGCAATGGATGATATACCGTATGGTATAAGAAATGTGAAGGGAAAACTAATGCTCGGTAAGACCCGTGTTTTTGATAATGATCACATCCTGAAAATAGGAAACCATAGTTTGAAAAAAACTCAAGGCTTAAAAGAATTATTATGTAAAAAGACACCAAATTTGAATATTATTACAGAAGACGACTTACATAATTATAAATTATTACTTACCGACACAAATGCACATAAACGTGGTTACTGTCCTTCCAACCCAATAATCAGTAACAAAGGGTTCAAATATATGCACGTGATCAAACCATTGTTTAAATTCTCTAGAAGTTACACAAGTAGTGTGGAAAGTCTTCCACAAGGTGAAGGCATTGATATTTTAAAAGAAGTTAAAAAGGATACTGATTTGGTTTACTGGAATGATCCAAATGAGTTAGTAGAAAGACTAAAATTACTATGTGCATCATGGGCAGCTGGAAATACTGGGTTAGTTAATGAAATTTATTCAATCGTCGAAGAATTGTATGAAGCTGGTATGGTAAATGATGTTAAATATATAAAGCTACCATCAGGAGGATTGCGCAGTGTGATTAAACTGCAAGAGCCGGCAAGACGACAATGAATATAGATAAATTCGGTCATCATGTTCATAAACGTTTGCGAGTATCTGAATTTACAGACATTTCTAGCGATACCTTGATACGCACAGACACAGGAGAATTTGATTTAAAGTCATCACGTTTAAGAGGATTGTCAATTCCTAGAAGTATTGATGAAGCTGTGAATAAGGAATACGTGGATAAATGTGTTGACAACCTACGAAGTGAATTAAAAAAATCGGAAAGCAATTTAAAAATATTCCTTAACAATTTAGAAAAATTAACTTCAAATAGTTTGAATAAAGTGTATTACACAAAAAAGGAAATCGATCACATGTTTACATCAAAACTTGCGAAGAATGAGTAAGCAAGATATCGTGAACGAGCTTCACAAGGCGGCAAGAAGAAACTTCCTTCGTCGACATACGATTATTAAAGGAATCGATGATTTATGGCAGGCAGATCTTATGGATTTTCAAAAACTTGCATCTTTTAATAAAGGGCATAAGTATGTCCTAATAGTAATTGATACTTTTTCTAAATATGTATGGGTTAGACCGTTAAAGTCGAAATCTAAAACATCTGTAACGAATGCAATGCATAGCATATTATCTGAATCAAGGCGAAAGCCCAAACATTTGCAAACAGATCGAGGTACAGAGTTTTATAATGACTCTTTTAGAAATTTAATGAAAAATTTTAACATAAACCACTATTCCACATACTCTGTTAAAAAAGCATCCATAGTAGAACGAGTAATAAAAACTATAAAATCCCACCTTTACAAAACATTTAGTCTGTGTGGACAGTATCAATGGTTTAAAAGTAATTTAGATTCCGTTGTCTGTCATTATAACAACACTTTGCACAGAATTACAAAATTTCGACCGATTAGTATTAACCAATCCAATGAGAATTTAGTTCGTTCTAATATTACTAAAACACAAAAGGCAAAGACACCACAACGAACTAATTTAAGAGTTGGCGATTATGTTCGTATTAGTAAATACAAAGGAGATTTCTATAAAGGTTATACCCCTAATTGGTCTACAGAAATATTTCGCATCGTAAAAATCAAAGAAACCAAACCTATCACATACGAAATAGAAGACAAACAACATAACAATATTTTAGGTTCGTTTTATGGATATGAATTACAGAAAACCGATTTTCCAGACCTTTACCTTATTGAAAAAGTTATTAAGAAAAAAGGAAACAAACTTTTTGTGAAATGGTTGGGATTGAGCGACGAAGAAAACAGTTGGGTAAATAAAAATGAATTAGTGCTTTAGGTTAGTATATAAATAACAGATAATCACTCCTCCATTACACTTTATTCTTATCCATGAAGAAAGGCAGTGGTATAATTAATGCGTTGATTGATCATTTACCGTTTGAGTTACATTTACCTGGGTATCAATTTTGCGGTCCTGGTACAAAACTACAATCACGAATACTAAAAGGGGAACGAGGAGTAAATAAATTGGATGAAGCTTGTATGCATCACGACATTGCTTATACAAATAAAGATTCAGGAGCTCGACGTAAAGCTGACTTAGAACTTTTGGATATGGCTAAAACAAGGTTGAAATCGAAAGATGCTGGAAAAGGCGAAAAAATTGCATCGTGGATAGTGAAAAATGCTATAAAAGCAAAAATTAGAGCAGGTAGTGGTATGAAATCATTTAAAAAGGGTATTAAAAAAATACATTCCCAACTAAAAAAATTAAAATCTAAAGACCATTACTCTGCTATAAAATATGCTTATGCAGCTGCAAAGAAACTATTTAAAAATAACAAAGGAATTAGTTTGCCACGTATTATTCCTCTTCCAAAGTGTGGAGGTCTTTTGCCGCTTATTCCGATATTTGCGGGATTATCGGCTTTAGGCTCACTAGCTGGAGGCGCCGCAGGTATAGCTAAAGCGGTTAATGATTCTAAAGCTGCACAAAAGAGTCTTCAAGAAGCTGAACGACACAACAGAATGATGGAATCAGTGGCTCTTGGAAAAGGATTATATATTAAGCCTCATAAAAAAGGAGCTGGTTTGTATTTACACCCCTCAAAAAACTAATTAAAAAGCTACCCAGTCGTGCGCTCACTGATTTAGATATTTTAGAACATGCTAGTGATATTCCTTACTTTCGTGGAGTTTACATGAGAGATACGTTACCTTTGAAACCTAGAAAGATAGAATGTGGAATATTAAACTTAGACATCAACATAAATCCTGGCACGCATTGGGTAGCCTTTGTGAAACACAACAGTTATGTAGAATATTATAATAGTTTTGGTAATCTTAAACCACCTTTGGAATTGATAAGATATATGCAGCCTTTACCTATAAACTATAATTATGTGAGACATCAAGCATTCGGCACTACGAACTGTGGTCACCTGTGTTTAAAGTTTTTAAGTAATTATTGGAAAAAACATTTATAAATTGAATGAAATAAATAACTGTGTCAGTATAAAAATGTCTTTCACTGTGTCTATAACTGGAAGCGGAGCCTGTTTAACAACAGACTATTCTCCGACCTTGGAACTTCAAGGAGACTATGAATGTGGTCTTGTATATTTTTCAACTTTTAACTCTATTCCTAACATAGATGAACGAAACAATAAGTTTTACTATGGTAATAATGAAATCATAGAAATACCTGAAGGGTCTTACGAGCTTCAGGACATTTGTGATTATTTAAAAAGCAACATTAAAAACACAGTATTGAAACTAATTTGCAATAATAATACATTGAAAACAAACATTTTTTGCACTAAAGATGTTCATTTTGATAAAAGTGAATCACTAGGTAAAATTCTAGGCTTTGGAACGAAGACAATCCAAGCTAATATAAGTACTGATTCACAGTATCCTGTCAATATTCTATCAACAACCATTGTGCGAATCGAATGTGATGTAGTTAGTGGTTCATTTGTTAACGGAAAAGCAAGCCATATTATTTATGAATTTGTACCTAATGTGCCACCTGGTTATCGCATTATTGAAATACCTAAAAATCTTATTTATTTTCCTGTCAATCAAAATTCTATAAGCGCTATCAATATAAGGCTGTTGGACGGTGACAATAAATTGATAAATTTAAGGGGTGAAGAAGTTCAATTGTATTTACATTTTAGAAAAAAATGATAAATTTCAATAAAAACTCTTCCACATCTTGTGTTCGAATCAGTTCTGAAAGAACATCTCATAGTGCAACAACTGCTAAGTTGAAAAAAAAACTTACAAAGAAGTTAACCAAAAGTAATAAGGATTTTTTAAAATTAATCGGTTTGTTAAAATGAACATATTAAATATATCACAAAACACATCTTACGATAATAGTATTGAAAGTTTCGAATATCACTCGTATAGACCATACGTGACAAGTTTCAACAAGAACGATGAAATAAGAATACCTATCAATCAACAAGACTTGTATGTATTACCCTCACTCAGCACATTATATATTGAAGGTCAAGTTAATGTTTTTAAAGGCACTCCTAAAGAAAAGGTAGCAAGTGTGCATTTTGTGAATAATCCATTACTGTTTTTATTTCAAGACATTCGATATGAATTAAATGGAATAGAGATTGATAAAATTAAAAATGCAGGCATTACTACAACAATAAAATCTTATTTGTCGTTAAATGAAAGCGAATCAAAACGCGCTCATGCTTGGGGCTGGTCAACCACAGGCACAACTGAATCGCGTAATGGTATTTTCTCCGCATCGGTACCACTTAATCAAATATTAGGATTTGCTGAGGACTATGATAAAATATTAATAAACTGCAAACATGAATTAGTACTATTGAGAAGTAATACAAACCTCAACGCAGTACAACTAAAACCCGGAGAAGTCATGGAGGACATAGTAATCCATAAAATCATTTGGCGTGTTCCTCATGTTAAAGTATCTGATCGTGAAAGAATAAATTTGCTAAAATATTTAGAAAAAGATCGAGCTATTACAGTAGCCTTTAGGAATTGGGACTTGTACGAATATCCATTACTGCCAAAAACTCGCAAACATACCTGGTCGATTAAAACTTCATCGCAAATTGAGAAGCCACGATTTGTAGTGATCGCCTTGCAGACCAATAGAAAACAACAAGCTGGTGCCTCAATGGCTGAGTTTGATCATTGTGATATACGGGATGTAAAAGTGTTTTTAAATTCATCGTATTATCCGTATGAAGGATTGAATATAAACTTTTCGGATCATAAATTTGATTTATTATACGAGCAATACGCTAGATTTCAGCAGTCTTATCACGGACGTCGACCTGAACCAGTGATTGGTTTGAAAGAATTCCAAAGCATTGCACCTTTGTTCGTAATAGACTGTTCTCGTCAGCACGAAACATTGAAAGGTTCTATCGACGTGAGAGTTGAGTTTGAAACAGACACCGAAATACCAGACCAGACGGCGGCATATTGTTTGATTTTAAACGATTGTGTATTCGAGTATAAACCTCTAAGTAACATTGTAAGAAAAATATCATGAATAGCAATACCATTATATTAGACTTACAAGGATTCAAGAATGATAAAAATGAGTTTATAGTAAAAGAAATGGGTATAGCCACTCAAGAGCTTACTCACATTTACTTAATCAAACCTCCGTATCCATTCTCATCGTTAACTGATACAGAAAAAAGACATGTACGATGGATAGAACATAATAGAGGATATCGATGGAGTGAGGGTTATATCGACTACAGAGAGTTTCATAGAATGATAAAACGTATGTTAAACCATCGAAAAATACTAGTAAAAGGTGAAGAAAAGGTTAAATGGGTGCGTGATATTTGCGACCACGACAATATCGTAGATATAAGTTATTTAGGTATTCCTAGCTTGAAAACTCTTGGACTATTGTATTCTGAAAAAAATGTCGAATTGAATTGTTTTAACCATGCGACACATTGTGCAATTAAAAATGTAGTATGTATTAAAAAGTGGTGTATAGAAAATAAGATATCCTTGTAATTTTATTTGTAATAAATTTTTAAAAATATATTCACAGCTTTTTATTTAACCTTTTCAAAGATGTTTGATAAGACAAAGGAAAAAAATACAA
Organism: Conogethes punctiferalis; assembly: GCA_031163375.1. Classification (NCBI taxonomy): domain Eukaryota; kingdom Metazoa; phylum Arthropoda; class Insecta; order Lepidoptera; family Crambidae; genus Conogethes; species Conogethes punctiferalis. The sequence continues at coordinate 13,943,171 of CM062092.1, read as the reverse complement.
AACAACAACAACATATTATTAAATAATTATATTTATTTAGACATCTAGCATAATTAAAATATGTCATAAACAATCAATACATTTTTCCACTAAGTTTTTTTGAAATTTTCCGAACAAGAGTATCTGTGAAGTCCATAATTTCATCTACCGGATCTTGCACCATATACTGCGCACTGAGTTCCACATCGCTGTCCCCGCTGATATCGGTTCCATGCGTCATCGTACTCAGCCAGTGTTCACCTGATAGGTCCACTATTTTTATCTGTATTAATTTGCTATCTCAATGTTTCATTTTTAAGTCCGATTGATCGTACTAATATTTGAAAACTATCAAATTTACTGAGCTCGCAGCTCATTTCAGATAGCTTATGGCACCTAGAACTTTGTATCGGTTCTAGCCCGTTTGGTCGTACCACAATCCGTCTCGAGAAGTTTTCAAGATATAAGCACCCAAAATGAAACATTCCTTTGCTTCAGTGACCGTTTGCTCAATGTTTCATTTTAGTCCGATTGATCGTACTAATATTTGAAAACTGTCAAATTTACTGAACTCGCAGCTTATATCAGATAGCTTATGGCACCTAGAACTTTGTATAGGTTCTAGCCCGTTTGGTCGTACCACAATCCGTCTCGAGAAGTTTTCAAGATATAAGCACCCAAAATGAAACATTCCTTTGCTTCAGTGACCGTTTGCTCAATGTTTCATTTTAGTCCGATTGATCGTACTAATATTTGAAAACTATCAAATTTACTGAACTCGCAGCTCATTTCAGATAGCTTATGGCACCTAGAACTTTGTATAGGTTCTAGCCCGTTTGGTCGTACCACAATCCGTCTCGAGAAGTTTTCAAGATATAAGCACCCAAAATGAAACATTCCTTTGCTTCAGTGACCGTTTGCTCAATGTTTCATTTTAGTCCGATTGATCGTACTAATATTTGAAAACTTTCAAATTGACTGAGCCCGATATTCAGATATAAGCACCCAAAATGAAACATTCACTGAACAATGCACAGGTAGTGGCGTACACCAAAACATTCACTACGCATCCTTACACCAAACCTCTTTATGCCAGCGTTAAGGCTGAATTTTAGCCAGATTGGTCGTGCTAATGCCTGAACACTTTCGGATTACTGAGCGCGCTTTGATATTTTCTATACGTTTCTAGATTGATTGTGGCACCTAGAACTTCGTATCTGTTCTAGCCCGATTGGTCGTACCAACCAACCATTCTGTACTTTGTCTAGAAAAGTGACCATTACATGCTGTTTATCGTGATTGTGTCTCAAGTAGCACCTAAAAGAAAACCTTCACATGGCAGTTCAGAGGCTATGGTGCAGGCGAGGGCGAAGGGCGCGCGGCTGCTCTCGATCTCTGCCTCGTCGTCCCAATCCAGTTTCCATCCGATGCTTTAAGCTCGTTTCTCTCCACTCGTGCGGTCTACTGACTTGCGTATCGTAGAGGATGACATTTTCACCGCTGTTTTAACCCTGAAAAAACCAAGGTAAGAATAAGCATTATTAAAACAGAAACATACTACGACTGCAAACAACTGAAATAAATATATTCTTATGTATCTACATGAGCTTATGAGACGTCTATTAAAGTATAATATAAAACTGAACTGTTTGGTGTGCAATAAAGAATAATTACCTATATCTATCTATCTATCTATCATAAAGTGACTTAGATACACAACGTTAAGTAAATATCGTAATATAAAAGTGTTACAAAACTTACGGTTTAACTGATTCGTCTTCAGGCTCGAATACTGAATTATTTGCTGCTTTTCGAGGTCTTTGGTTCAACCTGTCAATGAAAGATAAAATAAGTTTGAAACGATAACAAATTACTTACATGTTTCAAAGAAACTATTGGAATGTTACATAATTATAGTAAGTACATTAAATCGCACCTTTTAGAAAGTTCCACATCAGAAGTCTTTGAACTTGCTCCGGCAACGCTTGGCAGCGACCTTTGTTTTGCAACATTCAATGTCCAACCTGTAAAATAATAGATAAATATTGTTATTACTCACAACATGTGTTTAACATTATAATTTTCTAAGTTAATTTTTTCCCATGTGTGTCGTACGAGGAGACATTTCAGCTTCTTAGTGGTAGGGCTAGCGACCACTGTATAGTATACTCAACGAAACACCCGTAACTTCGATCGCGTTTCGTGATCAGCCGGTGTTTAATCAGAGCTATGTTACTTGTCTGGCGGTGACAACTGACAAATGATTGATTTCATTTCTTGTCCATGACCACAGCGACTTGGGCTACTGTTTCACTTTCCATCAGTTGACGGGACACACTGCTGTAAACAAGGGATATAAGGTAGCGACCTATCACCTTTTCGCTTCAAGCCATCCTCACCTGCCCGTGGTGCATCCTGCTGAACAACAAACGAGGCTCTGGCAAACCGACTGGTGGCGGTAAAACCATCACGATAGAAGGCGTAGCTAAATACCACAGGCCGATGACGGGTAGCAGCATCACCGGAGCAAAAAGCTACGCCCTGCGATCGCCAACCCGCCTGCCCAGCGTGGCGATTATGGGTATATCCTCCAGAAGTTTGTCCTAGTTGGCGAACAACTGGAGAGGCCAGCAGTGGACTCCAATAGGATGACGATGATGATGACTGCTGTAAACAAGCGAGATTAAAGATAACTTACGAACATTATGACAGCAGAGAATCCTCGAGGTTACGAAGCTGAAGAATATCTTGAAGGTTGATGAGCACTGTGTGGCACTGCTGTACGAGTAATTACCGTAATGCTTTACCGGTTGGGAGCCCTTAATTTTATCCGAAAATAGTGCAAGATCAGTAAATGAGGTAGTCAACAGTTTTATTTTCTTACCGTTTTTGTAAACGGGTAAACTATAAGAAAAGTCTCTACAGAAATAAATATATTTTTGTTCGCGCTTTAAAACTAACTAAAGTAACAAATAATTATATCAACAGCGCTTACAGCTTACTTTGCTTATGTGGAAAGCATTAAGGTACGGTTTGGTAATTTAGGGCAACGGTACTGACATTCATTCTGTTTTTCTGGCTCAAAAGAGAAGATCCGCGCAATATGCACTATTAGACCAGACGTGTCGTATAAATCATATTTCAAATCATACTTTCACTTCCTCCTCTACATTCTCTCGTCTATCTACATTTGTAATACAAAATAGACATTTATTCATATTAGCAAATAATCATACACATATACATACCAGAAAAATATAAATAGGACATAATGTAAATAAAGAATTTTGTATTTGTATCTATAACGCAAAAATATGAAAGTAACCGTTGGCGAAAATGTTTACGAACACTGCCTAAATATTTTTCAAGAATCAGCGTTTACGAATATGTGGCAAATTTAAATTGCGAAATGCAAATTTTGATGTTAATTAAATTTACTTCAGATTTCCTGACAAATAGTACAGTCAACGAAAAAATCATGTTATGAAATTAGTGTCACTCCATGGAAAGATATTTTTCTTGCTTTATAAGACTCCATAAAAGGTAGCTTCATTCACAATATAATAATGATTAATCGAATTTCAACTACAGCGATCGATATCCAAAGGGAGTAGCCAAAGAGATATGTATTAAAGTTTACAAATTAGTGTGCAAACACAAGCCCACTCTTTTTTCATAATCCTACGGGACGATAGTTCACCGCGATCATTGAGATGTTTTATCATCAGTCACATGAACAACGGCTTAGATTAAAATGTAAATACCTAAATGTAAATAACAATGTTAATAGGCATACAATGAAAACAAATATGAAAAAGTCTGACGAATTGAGAACCTCCTTCTTTTTTGAAGTCGGTTAAAAACATATAATATCAACATTATTATAGTATAATTTTGCTACTGTCTGTACCTGCAAGTTCGAATGTTGAAACTGTAGCATCAGCAGTAACAACGTGCTCGTAAACAAGTACATTACAATTATAATATTATATTAGGGTTCCTTGTCTTAACATTTATTGCTTTAAATACTTTAGAGTTAGGTTCTCAACATAAGGTAATGTGATTATAAAATACTTCTTTATTAATTATATGTATAACCGTTAATTGAATACCTAAAAGACGGGTAATGCAAAAACATATTTCTTTGGTAAAATTAGCGTTCAGTGGGTATTATTATTACTGGCATAGGACTTAAAAAATTAACACGCTCAATAATATTCAATTTATGAAATTTACTTTTCATTGAGACTTTAAGACTGAGCACATTTTGTATAATGAGTTTGGTTAGTAACTCAGTAGATTGATGATGTATGATTTTAATTTGTTTACATATCCGGAACCTTCGTTATAAAATCTGTACTGTCATTACTAGAATCATTTTGCTGACTTGCTCAAATGCAATGTATAACGCGATTCATTCATTCGAGTCATTGTTACAGTGTACGCCATAGCCTCTGGACAGCCAAGTGAAGGTTTTATTTTAGGTGCAACTTGAGACACAATTGCGATAAGCAGCATGTAATGGTCACTTTTCTAGACAAAGTACAGAATGGTTGGTTGGTACGACCAATCGGGCTAGAACAGATACGAAGTTCTAGGTGCCACAATCAATCTAGAAACGTATAGAAAATATCAAAGCACGCTCAGTAATCCGAAAGTGCTCAGGCATTAGCACGACCAATCTGGCTAAAATTCAGCCTTAACGCTGGCATAAAGAGGTTTGGTGTAAGGATGCGTAGTGAATGTTTCGGTGTACGCCACTACCTGTGCATTGTTCAGTGAATGTTCGTTTTGGGTGCTTTTATCTTGAAAACTATCAAGCGAAAAATTATTTAGACGGAATGTGGTACGACCAAACGGGCTAGAGCCGATACAAAGTTCTAGGTACCATTAGCTATCTGAAATCGCTGCAGGCTCAATATGATAGTTTTCAAGTATTAGCACGATCAATCGGACTAAAATGAAACATTGAGCAAACGGCCACTGCATGCAAGGGTTTTGGGGTACCAAGGTATTGGTAATGTTTTATTATTATATCGTGTTGCATGCTGTTTGCTAAACAAACATTTTAGGAAAGTACCTACGAGTATAAATCGATACAGGTTTGGCAAACAAGTTATTACGCAACGTTTAGGAATTTGCGGTTAGGTACAGACCTGTGAATTACAGAATTCACAGTTCTTGTTGACAATAGTTTGTGAAACTGATTTGGGATCCCACTTCAATTTATTATAATTGGTCGTTCTAATTCACTTTCGCGGAATGAGCGAACGAAGTAAGCGAATGAGCAGAAAGTGAATTAGAACGAACAATTATAACCTACTCCTATCGCTCCCCGCAGTCGTATCGGCGATGCTGGGGAGCCGCGAAGCCTGGACGGCTATGGCCTCCTTCTGCGAGACGGTCATGTCCCAGAAGGAGGCCGCGGAGCGGGAACGGGAGGACGACCCTAACGCTCCTCCGCTCCGCCGGCGCAGAGGTGGTCGCAGGCGGCGGGAGTATCGCCGCCTGATGCCGCCAGATGGGGCCCAGCGGGTGGTCGGTGCGGGGGCACCTCCACCTGCATTGCACGGGTCCTCGTCTTCGTCGGACGGGAGTGGGCTGGCCCACCGGGCCGCTCCCGTCGCTCCCCCCTAAGGGGTGAGCTTGTTGGGTCCGCCTTAAGGGCAGATAGCGCTGGCGGTGGCAAGGTCGTATAGGTATACCTTGGCCCCTTGACATCGCCCCCATAGGCGCATGACGGAGGGACCGGAGTTTTAGTGGGTATTCCCCGCCACTTTGGCGGGGTGAGTCCCACATACCCCGTCGCTCCCCCGGGTGAACGGGGATGCTTAAACGCATTTCTCCGGTATAAAAAAAAAAAAAAAAAAGCCACAGTAATTTTCTTTACAACGTGCGTCGTTGTAAAATATGTCGCTAGATTCTTGAACGAAGACTCAGGTATTACCTCTTCGATATAAACTCTAAGTATAAAAAGTCGAAAGGCGGTGCCAGGGGTCTGTACTTATCTACTTGCAGACTCTCCCTTACATCCCAATTGCGACTATCAAACTACCTTTTCAGTGAAAATGCGCCTACATTGCAGTGCTGCGGTCATAGACACTCGTATATCTGTATTGGAAGCACAGAGAGGCGTTATACGGATAAGTCGCAATACAATTTTCATTCCCCCCATACGGCACTTGTATCGTCGAGATTCCCGTGTTTTATTCCGTTGACGTGAACCCAGTATCCGATATTGCACTCGCGGACACGATCTTAGCGTTGTGGTCGTGCTTTTTATCGATATCGATAAACATTTTTCTCTAGGTGGATCTTCAGGCCTATTTGCCCCATCTGTCATAAAAAAATGTTTGTTGGAAGGATGAATTGAATGGAAGGATGGATGTTTGTTACTCTATATCTCTCTATAAGTGCTTATTTTAAGTTTATGTGATAAAGGTATTTTGACTTTGACTTCTTGTATGCAAAACTTTACGGTAATATAGTTCACACATCATAATTATTAACATATATAAGCGGATATTTAAAAGAATATTATCATTTCACACATCGACATTCACGGGGGTTGCAGCTAGCTCTACAATGCAATGTTCAAATAATTTGTTAGGTTTACATTAATATTAAATACAATAAACCAACGCAATCTTTAAGGTAAGTTCACTATAAAGATAGTAACCATCCCTTGTTCTCATTCCTGCAGTGATCTCCATCAATGATGCATTCGCCCAAGAATATATGGATTTCGTGGATAAAACCAAATCTTACATGATTATCACACACGAGTCTATTAAACTTTCTCTGCTTCTTCTTAGCCATTCTCAACCAGTGTGGTGTAGGCCTCCTTCAGTCGGCGCCATCTATCACAGTCTTGCGCTACTTTCGCCCAGTTCTTCACTATTAAACTTTTTTTATTTATAATTATCAGGATAAAAATAAAACATCGATAAATTTTTGTCGACACGTCCCTTCCCTAACCTCAATCCCCAAGAAGCAGCTCTTTGTGGGATTGAAACTTTTTGACTCTGAGGGATTGTTATCTGCAAAGTAGCTTCAAATATATGCGCTTATACCCAAGTAGGTAACCGTTACGCTTTCATCGTATTACACGGGAGCATCACTAAGGTATTTTGGGCGACTAAGAGCTTTTTTGTGTTATATGAAATTTTCTCTCTAATTTCAGCTACGAACTAGAATCAAATCCTTTCGTATTGCATTCCAGTCGGGGCTGATTGTAGGTTTCTGTAATATGACTGCTGTGAATATTTTTAGAGGTTCTTATTTAGGGAGGGAGGTTTAACGATGTTATGGAATGGAATGGAAGACCAGAGGAATTTAGATAGAATGATGAGGGTCTAATGTTAGGGAGATCTGATAACAACATGAGGATGGAAGGGAGCCATCTATCATCTCTTAGCTCTAAACCAAAACTAACCCACACCGCCCGTGGTGCATCCTGCCGAATAACAAACGAGGCGCTGGCAACCGACTGGTGGCGGTATAACCATGACAATTGGAGGCGTAGCCTAAACACGGCAGCAGCGTGCGAGCGAGAAGCTACGCCTTGCGAACGCCAACCCCGCCTGCAAAACATGGCGATTATGGAGCTCTAAGTGGCAAACAGCTGAAGAGTTCTATATCCAACAGCGAACTGATAAATACTGATAATAATGATGACGATGACTAGGAATCTATCGGTTCTTAGGTAGCTGTTGCTATTAGTCCATAAGGCTGTGAAATAAAGCATGTAGGTAATTGAACCTAGTAATCTGGGTTTTGTCGTTTTTATTTCTTTGCGATCATTATTTATCGTTTGAGGTTAAGGCAAACGAGTCACATTGAAATAAAAAAGAAACAATACCATTTGTCATCATCTCAGTACAAACTACATTAAACATTAAAGTCTATTCATGGCTTAACACGTAATACCTATATATACCTATATAAAAACATTCATTAAAAACTGTTTTGTTTTCAGCGTTCACTTGGAAAATGTCCTAGTGTGGTCGTCACTGATTACCCAATGCTTCTAAAAACGTAGGGAAATCACAGACTTTTTAAGTGTAATGTAGCAGTCAATTGTTTACAAAAGTTTTTCCAATAATAGTCCAGTGTGGGGCTGTGGTAGACACGTTATGTATATTTGTTGAAGTTAGTTCTTATGAAATTAGTTATTGTGAAGTTAGTTATTATGGAGTTAGTCATTATGATGTTAGTTATTATGAAGTTAGTTATTATGAAGTTAGTTATTATGAAGTTATTTTACGTAGTTATTGCATTTATTATTTATTTATTTATTTAAACTTTATTGCACAATACAAAAAGTGTACAAAAGGCGGACTTAATGCCGCATAGGCATTCTCTACCAGTCAACCATTGGGCTAAGCAGAAATAGATGTAGGTAGTGTGCCGCAACGTTGGATAAAATTACCTGGATATAAACAAAACCTACTGCGGTCACCATCCTGCCTGCCTAGTATGGTGACTTAGGCCAAATGACAATTGTCATTGGGGCAGGCCTATGGACATATCCAGCATTGGACGTCTGTGGAATAATGATCAACTGGCTCGGTGGCTCATTTGGTAGTGACCTCTGCCTTCTGAGCCAAGGGTCGTGGGTTCGATTCCCGCACAGTACAAACATGTGTGTTAATGAACATATCTGTATTGGTCCTCTGCCTTCTGAGCCAAGGGTCGGGGTTCGATTCCCGCACAGTACAAACATGTGTGTTCATGAACATATCTGTATTGGTCTGTGTGTTTTCTATATATAATATGTATTTATTTACAAAAAAAAGTATCTAAGTAAGTTTATCAGTTGTCTAGAACCCATAGTACAAGCTTCGGCTTAGTTTGGGGCTAGATGGCGATGTGTGGCTCAGCGTGGCATGTCTTGGGTTGTTTAATGATACTGAAGTTAGTGAGAATTAACTACAACATCTTTTAATATGGCACTCATCATATCAGCATTATTCTCATGATCTAGACATCTCCGCGAAATGCTGATGATGTTATTTCTTGCCAAATAAGAATTTTAATGTGTGCATAGGTATAACGTTTTCCTTATGAAAAGATTCTCATAATTCATCGAATTATTTGGTTCTATTGACATACGAATTACCACTGTATTACTGGACAGTATTTTATAGTTCTAAGAAATATACGAAGAAGGATCTATAAGTTCCAGTAACATCATCATCATCCTAGCCTTTTTCCCGATTGTCTCAGGGTCGGCTTCCCAAACTGAGAGATTTGGCGAGGGCTAAGCTTTTACACAGAGCGACTGCCATCAGACCTCCGCAACACTTAGGGTAAGCTATACCCATTCCCAGTTTAGGCGTCAGAGTTAACATCATCTCTGATATGATGTAATGACTGCTATCTGAGTTGGTAAAGATAGCACCCGGGACCAACAGCTTAACGTCCCTTCCGAAGCACGGAGGAAATCGGTGTTAAATTTTGGTCACCCATCATCGGATTGACCGCGCCAATGGTTGCACAACGTTGCGATCGTTGTTAAGCGAACAAGACCGCGGCGCCACCGAGCTCCTCAGTCCTAAGTTTTAGTTACGTTAAAGGAAAATTTTAAATCAAAGTTGCTTTGCTTGACTGCAATACATCTGATGGTAAAAGATATGGGCTTATGCTTGTTTGGGCAAACACCTTTATAGATGGTTATACCGCCACCAGTCGGCTGCCAGAAGCCTCCTTCGTTATTCAGCAGGACGGGCAGGTTAGGGCGCGGTTTGGAGCAAAATGATGATATTCGTAGGTGACTCCCTACACTCGTACATCCCCTTAGTCATTATTTAACCATTTATTTCCCATAGTCATCTTATCAGACGGGGTGCTCCTATTCTAAGTCCTGACGTACGCTGAGAGCTGATGATGTTGCATTCATTGAAATTTTTGTTCATTAAAACGTTTTTTTTTTATATCCCGATGATCGATCGCTTCTCATTTCTCAAAAGATTTAAATACCTAATTGTTACCTCCTGAAAGTTGTTTACACTTGGCTCTCGAGATGCGGTATGGTCCCTAACTGTAAATGTTAACTGTATCTCTCGAAAGCGTCGCATAAAAACAAGCACAGTGCAAGAGGCAGTATGGCATCGAGGAGTCCGTAGCTTTTTTTTTTATAGAAGCACAGAATAGTTGTTACCTTCCTCCTGATGGAATGCTAAAAAGAGTCCAAGTCGCTCTGACAACGGGCGGGAGACCTCCGTTTTCAATTAGCCATCACAACAGTGCTGGCCTGCAAAATGCTTCACGCTTGGTATAAAATGTCTTATAGGAAGGTGAGTAGAGATTCACTTTAATACTTATACACGAGTACCTAATACCTATGTACTTTTGAACGTCAACTTTTTTCTACAATTTTTGTTTTATGGTAGCTCGACATAATGGCTTCCCTACGCCTGATGGAAAGCGAAAGAGAAGCCCAAGTCGCTGTGACAACTGGCAAGTAACTGGTCAATAATCTGTAAGTTGCCACTGCCATGCCGGGCCAACCTTAACCCCCCACGAGCTCCGGAAACCTTACTCACCAGCAACACGAACCGGAGGTCATTTGACTGCGGTATTCTATAGGGTGGAGGTCCTTCCCCGGACGGGCGGCTCAATTCGAGCGAAGATTCGCTATGCCCTACCTCTCTTAAAAGTTCGTGTAAAGTAGCTCATCATACCGATTCACTACTCCACAAAAGAAACAAATCACCTAATCTTTATTGTTGCCTTAAGGTTCTTTTGTTTCATAAGCACACTAAGGAACCCTGAAACATCTGTGAACTTTTTACTCGTTTGCATTTTTGACCCATATTGAAACCTTAATTTAAAGCGCATACCAAATGCAGGATTACAATGTAACGGTGCTTTTATTTCGTTTACGGCGCCAAGGATTCTGAATTGGTCCGACTGTATGTGTATTTATTTTGTATTCCGTTAATTCACCGCCGTTTCGTTTGCTTTAAAGGTACCAATATAATATGTATGGTACAGTACGATTGTAAGCTGCGTTTTACCGTTTTTTTTATGTTAAGAGAGGTAGGGCATAGCGAATCTTTGCTCGAATTGAGCTGCCCGTCCGGGGAAGAACCTCCACCCTATAGAATACCGCAGCCAAATGACCTCCGGGTCGTGTTTCTGCTGGTAAGTAGGGTTTCCGGAGCTCGTGGGGGTTGGGCCGGCATGGCGGTGGCAACTGACAGGTAACTGACAAGTTACTTGCCCGTTGTCACAGCGACTTGGCTCTTTCGCTTTCGATTAGGCGTAGGGAAGACATTATGTCGAGCTACTATATAAAAAAAAGTTATTGTATAACGGAACGAACAAGATCCCTCACCCGATGATACGCGTCATCGGTTCACGAAAGATGCGATATACCTACAGGAAGATTTTTTTATCGTCATCTTCATCAGTCTATCGCAGTCCTTTCCAGTTGTTCCCCACTTAGGTCAAACCTGGAGGGATTACCCATAATCGCCACGTTCTGGGCAGGTGGGTTGGCCATCGCAGGGCGTAGCGCTCTCCTATTGTAGTAGGCCGACGACGCGTACGAGCAGCAGCGCGATCGCCAAACCGGCTACCGATTGTGGCGATTTAGGATAAAGCCTCCAGTTGTTTCCCCAAAGTGGCGAACGAGTAGACACTTAGACAGTGCTAAGTCCAGCAGTGGACTGCCATAGGCTGGTGATGAAGATGATGTTTAAATTACATAATTTTCAGTGGAAATGTACCGACAGGTAAAAAGTCGTAGTGAAGATGAATCAAACTTTTATCGTACAATAAAATGTTTAGTATGAATTGTTCTAAGATTAGAATAGAATTGTAGTGGCCTACATAACAATTTTGCAGCGCGTGCAGTTTTGTGTTGCTGGATGACGTCACCTGTTAGGTATCTGTCAGACATTATAAATAACGAAAGTTTATGTAATTTTACCCGGAGCGTTCTGAATTATGTTCCTAATAATAGATAGATATTTTTTATTGCACAAAACACAAAGATCGCAGGAAAACACATTTTAAATTTATCATAGTATAATTTAGGCAGTCTTATGCTATTAACAATACTTTCTTACTCCACTGGCTCAGCGACCCGTAATGGATCTTGATCTTCAACACAAGAAACCATTTTTTCCTATCTTGACCCAGCTTAGACCAGTCGCAGATCTCTTTTTTTATAGTGGCTCGACATAATGGCTTCCCTACGCGTGACGGAAAGCGAAAGAGAGGCCCAAGTTGCTGTAACAACTGGCAAGTAACTGGTCAGTTACCTGTCAGTTGCCACTGCCATCCCGGCCCAACCCTAACACCCCACGAGCTCCGGACACCCTACTCACCAGCAGAAACACGACCCGAAGGTCATTTGGCTGCGGTATTTTATAGGGTGGAGGTCCTCCCCCAGACGGGCAGCTCAATACGAGCGAAGATTCGCTATGCCCTACCTCTCTCTAGCCCAAGTAGATCCTTCTCCACTTCGTCACTCCAGCAGTACCTGGGAAGCCCAACTGGAGTCGCATCGTCCGCTTGGCCGTCTCATATGAGCTCGCTTCATTGTCCTATCCGCCTCCATCCTCCAATGGTTGACTGGTAGAGAATGTCTATGCGGCATTAAGTCCGCCTTTTGCACACTGTTATAATTGTGCAATAAAGATTAAATAAATAAATCAACGGAGTTTGGCAGATTTGACTTCAACGCTGACGTAATAGCGATGTTTTAAAAAAATTGACGATCAATCAAACCTACATTTTTTTTTGTTCTATTTTAATTATTGTTACTTCACCGATGATGTAATAGCGTTGATTTAACATAAAAAATTGTTGACGATCAATACACTAAGGAAATTAAAAAAACTAAAGAACTATCATTAAAACTTTTATACTTAGAAACTCCAAATACAAAATGAAATAGTAACATAATACAAACAATGATTTAAAATAAAACATTTATTTTTATGTTCTATTTTTATTTTTGTTGCGAAAATTTCACTCTTACTTGTATTAGTACGCATTTGTATACAATATTGAATCTTGTCCCTTTGCTGTTACGCGTTCACACGTCGTAGTGGACAATAATTGAATTCCACAATTTTAGGAACTCCATAATGAAGGAAGCTTTCGGACAATCGGTCTTTGACATTATTGGCGTTTGTTGTAGATTCATCACCATCATGTTGTGTACGCCTATAATCGGCATATGTACAAGAATGTTCTGTAAATATGCTGTTGGTGTACATTTTTGAATAAATAAAATTAAATCAACGGTTTATGTTTGCATCCAATACCTCTCCCATAGTCATCTTTTACGACAGCCACGGTATGATAAGGTGGTCCTACAACTCAAAATCCGAAAATCACTCGTATCTTGCAAGAGGAGTGGAAGAATGAACGCTAAACACGAACAGTTCTGGGGGAAGACGCATTTTTATACCACTAAGGTGACCTGCCTGATTATAAGCGGATATCACAGGCTATAGACGCCTGCAACGCCAGGGGTATCATACATATAATCATAAATCGTAATATTTATTGCATTTTGTGATCACAAAAGATTTCTCAAATGGATAAGTAAGTACCTCACATAAACCCTGCAAGGGCACAGCCAAATCTGACATCTAAAAAGTGAATCATTACAACTTAATATAAAACTATACTTGCTAATTATATTATACCTATCCTCTAATTTACAAGAAACTCTATTATATTGTAAACACATTTATCAGTTAAAAAGAACTTTAACCTTCTTTTAAATTCGTACATACATAACGTCACGCCTTTCTCCCAGAGGGGTAGGTAGAGACCATGTCCTTCCATTTGTCCTTACATTTCTCAACGCGTGGTTCGCCGCATCACGCATTGTTTTGCTTACGGACTGGCGAACGGGGCTGAGTGGCGCGCAGTACAGTACCTAGTTGTACTGCGTGGCGCCAACGCCATTGGTTTTAGCAAAAACGCGCTTTGGACGTTAAGTGCTGCGGGCGACAAGGTTTAGCCGACGGAATTTACGTTCTTTTTAAAAATTGTTTATTACTTAATCAAAATACATTCTGGTAGGTAATTCCCAATCTGGTAGGTATAATTTTCAGATTTTTAGAGAGTGAATCCGTTTTTGCCCGAAAGTAAGTGTCGTCGTCTTTTTCCTTTGCTACCCGGAAAGTAAACTTATTACTAAGTAAAATATTAATTTTAACGATCAGTATCAGACCCAAAGACCGAAAGGGGTCGGTATGACCATCACGATTGAAGGCGCAGCTAAAGACCGCAGGCCGATGACGGGCAGCAGTTTAACCGTTGCGAACAATAACCCTGCGATCGCCAACCCGCCTGCCCAGCGTGGCGATTATGGGTAATGCCTCCAGATTTTAGGCAAAGTGGCGAACCACGCCTAAGAAAGAAAAGAGGCCTATATCCAGCAGTGGACTGCTATAAGCTGATGATTAATCTAAATATATTTAAAAGGAGAAACTTGCTGATTGACTGACATATCAACGCACAGCCTAAACGACTAAACGTTGGTACTTGAAATTTGGTAGAGACGTAGCTTAGGTACCGTAGAGGTGCACTAAGAAAGGAATTCCCGAAATTCCCACGGGAACGGGAGTGAGCGGGAAAAAATAGTATTGAACTTGAGCGAAGCCGGGGTGGTCGCTAGTGTTGTATAACGCTTAAATAAACGCAATACTTGGGTATCGTAAAAAACGGTACTTACCCAGTAGGTATAAGTTGGAAACGAATATCGAACATGCGAGCGGCCTGAAGCTGTTAAAAAACTACTTCAAAAGTGCAATATAAGTTTAATTTGGTGCACCACATGACTGCCGTAAGTTACTTACGATGGTATCGGAAGCGAGTTACCTAACGCGGCTTTGATGTGCCTCGAAACTTGCACAGCATACTCTCATGAGGGGGGACGAGACGACAGTTGGATGTTTTTGTAATTGCGTCTTCTCGTTCTTAGGATAACTGTGCGTTTGGACAGAAGTAGGGCTGGGCGAAGCTAAGCTGGCACTAACAAAAATTATCAATGATATTTTTCAAATCGCACACGTCATCACAGTCTCACTTTCCCAAACTCAGTAGAAAAAATCATTGGTGAATTTTTGTCACCTTCGCGCAGCTTCACGTGGTAATGAACCTTAAGGATGTTATATATCGTTATATCATTATATTGGTCTGGTGGTCAAAATTACCGCCTTAAGGTTTGAACTGCCGAGAAATTAGACAGAATAAAGACCAATGTGCGATGAGGGATTGATCCCAACGAGGGATTTATGGTGCAAAAGTGCCCGATCCGTTCAACGAACGAATGTTTTCGATTTTGGTGGTAGGGGCCCTGGTTGGGGCAAGGGTTGATTTCTTTTATAAAAGTAACACAACTTGCCCTTCCCTTAAAAGCGAAAGAGGGCCTCTCTTTCGCTTGTTTGTGAGCTGCAATGGACAAGTAAACAGATTTTTAGTTGCCACCATGAGCTATAATACAGGCGTGCCCTGGCTATACATCGACTGATCCCGAAACTAAGCTCTACCACCGGTCGAGGAAGCTGAAATCTCAAGAAGTTCCTTAGTCGACCTCCTTTGTGACAGCCACGGGGGAAATGGGGCGGAGACTTCTATTCTTTATTCATCACCCGAATGCTTACGGCACATCATTTAAAGCCTCGCTTAATAGGTCTGTATTTTTTTCAGTAGTTTTTATAAGATAATATCATGTAGGTAAAGTGAGATTTTACGAATTAAACTCACCTTCGATTGTCATCAGACAGGGTAAGGAGATACAGGTGACATGCTATTTTTCAATCGCACAAAGAGCCTTTATGCCTAAGTATCTACTATCTACTTATAGTGAGGTGCATGTTGATGTCGATAACACTGATAAATAACATTCAAGTCTTAGGTTTTATATTTTTGATAAGGTACATACAAATACATCATCATTAGCCTATTGTAGGCCACTTCTGGGCAAGCATCTGGAGGATATACTCATAATCGCCACGCTGGGCAGGCGGGTTGGCGATCGCAGGACGTAGCTTCTCGCTCCGGTGACGCTGCGGCCCGTCATCGGTCCGTCATATTTAGCTACGCCTTTAATTAATTGTAATGGTTGGTATAACCATTACAATTAATAAAAGGCCGATAATTAAAAGCCAATAATAAAAAGCCAATAGCCGGTTGCCAGCGCATCGATTGTTGTTCAGCAGGATGCACCACTAGTAGGTGAAGTTAGCTTGGAAGGAAAAGATGATAGGTCGCTTCCTTACATCCCATTTTGTAGAGTAGGTGTTTCAAGAGTCCTTCGTCTCGTCTTCTTTCGTCCTCTCTTCAATTGCGGTACCCTTTCAGGGTCTATAATGATCTAACTTACCTATAACATCTTGTAATATTTATGTACCTACATTATAGATGCAATAAATGATTGATTGATTGATTGAGAGTACTAAGAAAACCTAAAAATTGGATCCTAAATCAGTAAATACTCTTCTATCCTCCAATCGACATGCGAGGGACATCACTCGCCGGCGATTTAAGAGAAGTGCAATATTTTCGGCCCCTCCACGACCCGAGTGTTGCGGACAAAGCGACGAGTGTCGCGAACTGTGGCTTTGTTGCATCTCCTGATACCTCTGGCACGTGGCGCGATAAGCGTCGCTCGGTGGATGAGCCTGACCTGGATTCAGTATTCGGGATTTTTGGTACAATTCAACTTGATACATTGCTCTATTTTTGGGACAAGCGACCAGCCCTCCAGCTTATATGGTGAACTTTTTTAGAAGCCTATGTCCAGCAGTGGACTGTGAGACGTTATTGATGATGATAATGATGACAACATGCTCTCGCTTCGCTTCAAGTGAGAATTGAAAACTATCTTTATTATAACAAGTACAAGTACAATGTAGCGAAAGCGTGAATGAATCTGTTGGAAGGAGAAGACCTAGAAAGACATTACATTCCATGACCAAATAGAAAGTGTCCTGAAAAAAGTTAAAATACTAAGTACCCTAAACCGACGAGCATGTATGAAGGGATTGGTGAGTGTGGACGAAGCAAAAGTTGTGTGCCAGGATCCTAGCAAATGGAAGGGTCTTTGCCTACCCTTCTGGGAGAAAGACGTGACGTTATGTATGTATGTATAACAAGTAGGTACTTATGAATCGTCAAAGTACCGATCAAAGTGGCAAACATTGGGAGAGGCCTATGTCCAGCAGTGGACTGATACCGGCTGATGATGATGATGATGACGTTGCTTCAGAATGGAAATCCCAATAAGTATTTTCATTTCAGGCAATGAATAATAACTATAGTAATTTTGTGCTTAACGACATATTCAGGTAATTTACCTTTTTAATGTTGGTTCATGTCAATTTAACACCGTCTAAAGTATGATGATGATAAATAAATTGTCTCCAATCAAATATGGAGTGTTTGACCTTTACATTTTACTTAATAGTAGCAGTTCTGTTATTTCAACATTTATAGGACAAGGACTATTAATAATAGAACATTTTACATGCATACCTACATCAGATTTCATAGTAGGTATTGTTGTCCTCACACTTATTTTATGAAAATCTCGCAAATGAGCCACCGGGCCTTTAAAATAAAAATAAAAACAAGTGTTTATTCAAGATGGAGGGCAGGATGGCAGGATGTGGGAAAAAGTATTCTTCAGTGTACTTACAGTCTGTGGTGATAAATCAGAAATGGTATTTTAAAAAACTGCCGCTATCAAACAATTTTTTACTCCAAGTCTTTATGAAGGAGGCTGCTTTCACACTCCGAAAAATACTTTTTGTGCTAAGAGCGTGTGGTTTAAATGAGAAACGAGAAAAAAGGGGAGCTCTTATGGAGAAAGGGCTTCTAATAGTCTACATTACGTGTGTCTTTTTGTACGTATGTGCAGCGTATCTGGCTTGGATATTGTTGAACTTTCAGGGTACATTTTGAATAATTTTGTGCTAAACAAATAACGAATTCCCATCATAACCTACTTATATATTTTATAACTAAGATTAGAAAAAGGTATGTACTAGTCGTCTAAATTGGAAACGGGCAGCAGCGTTTACCTGGGTACAAATAAATACCTACTGTGGTCACAAACTCGCCTGCCAAGTGTGGTCACTAAGTCAGATCTCCCCAAATGACTATTGTCATTGTGGGAGGTCTATATCCAACCCAGCAATGGACGTTTGCAGGCTGATGATGATGATGATGATGAAGCATACTTTTTTTTATAGTGGCTCGACATAATGGCTTCCCTACGCCTGATGGAAAGCGAAAGAGAGGCCCAAGTCGCTGGTACAACTGGCAAGTAACTGGTCAGTTGCCACTGCCATGTCGGCCCAACCCTAACCCCCCACGAGCTCCGGACACCCTACTCACCAGCAAAAATACGACCCAAAGGTCATTTGGCTGCGGTATTTTATAGGGTGGAGATCCTTCCCCGGACGGGCAGCTCAATTCGAGCGAAGATTCGCTATGCCCTACCTCTCTAAAAACTACCTACCTACCTAATAAGCTAAAAAGCAAACACAGACTGTATAAAATATACACTGTATAAAATACATATTTCCAAAATACATTCAATTAGTATGTACATTCCTACTGACAACATTAAATTAGTACCTACTTATGTACATTTCTGCTGAAAATGCATTAGGAACTCAGATGTGATGGCTTGTGCCAACAAGAGACGGTTTACTAATAAAAATAAACACTATTAGTTATGTCATTTATTACCAGACCAATAAGTACCTAATACGTGTACATAATAAAAATCTTTTTGCACGGAGACGAGGAAATGTTTACAACAAGAATGCTTCTTGCAGTGCCATAAATAGTTGTGTCATCTTAGATTACAAAATTTATGTGACAATAAAGATTTCCTACTCAGTGAAGTGATAAAGTTACAGAATCCTACTAATATCCTACTAATAATATAAATGCGAAAGTTTTTTGGATGGCTGTTTGTTCCTCTTTCACGCAATAATTACTGAACGGATTTTAATGAAACTTTACAGTAATATTCCTTATACATTGCAGCGTTGGATTAACACATCGGCTAAGTTTTATACGAATGTTCACGCGGGCAGAGCCGCGGGCAGCAGCTAGTCATTGAAATAAAGCATTTGCGAGCGTGCTTCGGATATCCAGCGACTTGTCTCGTGCATAACTTGCTTTGTATCCGATGATGACTTCAAACTAGTTATCATTAGCCTATTGCAGTCCACTGCTGGACATAGACCTCTACTCTACACTTGTTCGCCACTATAGCCAAAGGAGGCTTTATCGACAGGCGATCGCAGGGCGTAGCTCCTCTAGTTCCGTCGTAGTTCTAGTTCCTTGTCTTTGGTCTGTGGTATGAAGCTACGCTTAGGTACAATTGTGATGGTCACACTGCGACAGTGCCAGTCAGTTGCCAGAGCCTCGTTTGTTATTTGACAGGACGCACCGTGGGCAGGTGAGGATAGCTTGGAGCGAAAAGATAGACGAGTCTATGGATTATATTTTCGAATCGGATTCGAATTAAACGTAGTGCAAAACCGTTGTAGACATAAGTATAGTCTGAAATGGTTCTCAGCGCCACTCGACTAATTAAGTGATGTGAAAACGGTGGCTGCACAGACTAATCCGGACCTTTTAAAAATCGATTTAGCCGATTCAGACGAGCTCTAAATAACTTAAGCCGTCTGCGATTAACTCGCCTCTGAGCGGAGTGTCGCGTAACGACCACCTGTCTGTAGTGTTGTGCATCACATGTAAGCGGTACAGTTGCTCCGTACATTTTCATAAATAGCCTTTTAAGAGAGGTAGGGCATAGCGAATCTTCGCTTGAATTGAGCTGCCCGTCCGGAGAAGGACCTCCACCCTATAGAATACCGCAGCCAAATGATCTCCGGGTCGTGTTTCTGCTGGTGAGTAGGGTTTCTGGAGCTCGTGGGGGGTTAGCGTTGGGCCGGCATGGCAGTGGCAACTGACAGGTAACTGACCAGTTATTTACCAGTTGTTACAGTGAATTGGGCTTCTCTTTCGCTTTCCATCAGACGTAGGGAAGCCATTATGTTGAGATACTAAAAAAAAGCCCAAGACAATGGAGGATGTAAGCGAGCTATCTATCTAGCTACGATAGAAAAGGGAAAGCGAGAAAGACAAAGGGAGGCTCAAACTGCTCAAAGCAAATTATAATACAGTAAACAAATTATATAAAACATCAAAATAAAAAAGACACACAGCACGAACGATAAGAAAGGAACAGACTGGAATTTTCAATAAACAAAAGACAAGATTAAAAGGAATTGGAGAGGCCTGTGTCCCTCAATGGACTGCGATAGGCTCATGGTGATGTCGTATCGATTCGATAATGTCGCAGTTGTACATTATTTTACTGGCGCAGTACAAGAGGCGGAGACAACACTAGTTGCCCGGCTAAACTGGCGCTAAATATTTGAGCGGCCCTAAGTAATAACTTAATGCGACGCCTGGTGCTTCAAGAGTGGGTAATACAGACTTATGTTACCTAGCTACCTCTATTACATCACGCCTACCGCATCTTGGTCCTTGTCTCTTGTTTATATGTGGCCTTTTTATGTAATTGTTGATTGTCTTTTGTTGTATGGGCAAACTGTAGGTATACTTTACTTGTGACTTAACTTAATATGACTGGCCTGTAGGTTTATCATCATTTGCCTGCCCTGTTCCCATCATATGGGGTCGGCGCAATATGTTTTCTTCTTCCATTCATCCCTATCAGCCGTCATCGTCCCATTCACTCCTTTCTCAGCCATATCATCATTCACATAGTCCATCCATCTTTTCTTCGGGCGGCCTCGCCCTCTCCACCCATTCACATTCATCTTCCTGGCCTGTGGGTTTATATGACCCTTTTTTACATAGAAGAATGCATTAGGCACCATCATGCCGCCTCCGGGGGGAGTCGGCATGGTGTGTGGGACTCACACCTCCCAAAATGGAAGGGCATACCCACTAAACTCTCTTGTGTCGCCAGTGGGCAGCAAGCTGCAGTAACACGGGTAGTGTTGAAGCATAAAACCGCTTATTTGGCAGACCCTAGCCTGACCAATATTATAGCCGTGATAATGTATGTGATGTTGACTGAAAAAAAAAAACACTAACTTAGCTTAACTTTGGGTTAATATTATACCTACCATTTCTTGTACGTTGTACTATTTAACGAATACTTGTACTATTTTTATTTATGTTGAGTACACCTGTAAGTTTCATTTTGTATGAAAGTATATTTTTGTATGTATTTTCATATTTATAAATAAACTAGCTGTGCTCGTGACTTGGTCCGCGTGGAATAGTTATTTTTTCCCCGTTTTTTTTTACATTTTCCATTATTTCTTCGCTCCTAATAGCTGCAGCGTGATGTTATATAGCCTACCTCAATAAATGGTCTATTCAATACAAAAATATTTTTTCAATTCGGACCAGCAGTTCCTGAGATTAGCGCGTTCAAACAAACAAACAAATTCTTCAGCTTTATAATATAAGTTAAGATTCACAATGATTAACATTGTGATTCGTGATCCAGCGTTCCATATAGATCTTAGGTACAATTCTCACAGAAAACTTGCATCTTATATGTGTTTGCGTACGCCATTATCATATATATGAAAACACCCAGACTCTGCATTCAAGTGCAGTGCGCTGGGGAGAGCACGCAGCTTTGTGGAAAATATTTCACTTTGTGTGTAGAATTTAAATAAAGGCCATCTTGAAATATAATATTACTACAACTAGCTCCTATTATATATTAGGATGTATGGGAGCGGCCTATCATCATTTCGCTCCAAGCCAACCTCACCTGCCCGTGGTGCAACCTGCCGAATAACAAACGAGGCGCTGGCAACCGACTGGTGGCGGTATAACCATTGCAATTGAAGGCGTAGCTAAATACCACAGATTGATGACGGGCAGCAGCGTCACCGGAGCGAGAAGTTACGCCCTGCGATCGCTAACCCGCCTGCCCAGGGTGGCGATTATGGGTATATCCTCCAGACATTTGCCCTAGGTGGCGAACACTTGGAGAGGTGGGTTTATTGCAGTCCACTGCTGGACATCCATGTTGAGGCTGATGATGATGACAACTAACGACAGCTTAAGAGCGTCGGTGGCCTAGTCTTCAGGATGTTGGTTTCCCTACCGGGTAGAGCGGTTCAAGCCCCAAGTTCAAGTTCAAGCTATGTACGAGTTTAAGTGAGATTTCCTATTTATATGGACGTTTCATCCGACGCTACTGATAAAAGTGGGTGAATATTCATTTAAATAAACAATCGCATTTATTGTATTAGTAGGATTATACCTTATTTATAACAAGGTAAAATATAGATAAGTAGACTCTGGGGCTAGATTTTAAATCGGGAGATAGAACATGTAGTCCTTAAAGAAACAGACAAATAGGTGTCAAATTTTAAGCCTACTGGACTTGTATAGTAGTAACAATTATTGTAATCCATTCCCATCATGTAGTCATCGTCCATTTCAAATTGTAGCTTATTTTTATACGAGTTTCATGAAATAAAATAGGTACACCATTGTTTTAAAAACTTTATTGTAAAATTGTGAATCAGTAATGCATTTATTTGTACTAAAATACAAATTAAGTATACATAATAATGTAATAAGTAACGATACGATACATATTCTTTCTGCTTAATTTTGAATTATTGGAAATGGTAAATCAACAACTGCATATACTTTTAATGTCTTCGTGTAATTTGTGTAAATATAAATAAATACCAGAGGCAATTACTGAATTTATCATCAATTACAGATATATTGTAAATAAACGATAATGGTAAATCAATAGGGAATATGCAGCAAAAATATTTTCATATATTTACCAATTTATCGTAATAAACACAAAAATTTAATGTAAACAGCGCAATTAGTTAATACTGGCTGTAAAATCGACGTAATACTGTCGTTTATAACGTCCTCAGGATGGTTTGACGATTTTCAGAATATACTGTTTCAATAAGCTCAAGATCCATCAAAGTGGCGAACAACTGAAGAGTCCTCCTTAAAACGTGGTTTATCTAAAGAGAGCTCTTACTGCACTGATAGGAGGAGGAAGCGGAATGACTGCTTATCAAAAAAAAGAGACTGATGTCCAGCAGTGGACTGTGACAGGCGGATGATGACAGTCGATTAAAGCAAATACGAGTAGTACCTATCACGGTCTTATTTACACAAAATAGTCAGTCTATAGAAGTTGTATGGTGTTTGAGTAATCTAACGCCATTTAAGTCTAAGCAATCAAATTAAAGTTTTTTATTTTGATAATAGAAAACTAATTTCAAAAATTCATTAATAATATTTGTATACTGTCTTTGAGATGAAATTTTTAAATAAATCCATGAAAGAATGTATATTATAATATTTTGTAAGTATATTATATATTTATTAGTTTATTCTATTCGTATTATAAGTAAGATTATGTTCTGTTCCTTCTTGTGTATATGTAGGTATAATATATATGTGTGTATGTATTTATTTGTATCTTATTTTTATCATATTTTATTATTGTGATTGAGATATTGTGTTGTAAATTAACTTTGTCGCACACTACCATGAAATTAGTTTCTGCTTAGCCCAATGGTTGACTGGTAGAGAATGCCTATGTGGCATTAAGTCCGCCTTTTGTACACTACTTTACTGTGCAATAAAGATTAAATAAATAAAATAAATAAATAAAAGAATCTTTCATACTTTTAGTCATGGTTTTTGCGAATATCATAATAAATATTTGCCTCGTCTTACAATGAAAGTGATTTTTAAATTTCGTGCTAACATTATGGTATGGCCTCTCCCAGAGGGAGAGGCCTTGATTGGGAGAGGCCTATGTCCAGCAGTGGACTGATGTGGGCTGATGATGATGATGATGATGATGATTATGGTACGTTGGGCACGTAGTACTACGGCTATGATGCAAGCTATTTCACAACACGTGTAGTAAGAATTATCTTTATACGCAACAGTTGCTGTTGATAAACGCCGTTTCTACGATGCCGTGCAAGTATTTAAAATTAATGTAAACACAGTTTGTTGTAAAACAATAAATAAACAATACTACAACGAACCTTTCTAGTTTGTTAAAATATTACTTAGGTACTACGCGAATTTTGATATTGAAAATCATAAAACCATTTTTAAACAACATTGGCGAACATTTTCAATATATAAAATGAGATAGTATTGATATTTAAATCAAATGTAACCACATAATGTTGATTTTATGATTAATATCCACATACCCGGACAAATAACGTGCGAAATTACCATTTCCATAATCCGCTTTATAAATGTTAAGTGTAAAATTGTATAATACATAAATTGTGTCTTTTATTGGTCCCGTAAAAACTATAGTAGTTTTGACTACTATTATCCATCGACTTAGAAATACCTAGAAGACTTAGACACATCATCTACGCTTCAGAAGACTCTTGTGAATGTTCAATACATACTTAGAAATACTTAGACAAACCATTATATATTATGTTTCAAAAGTGTTCTGAAAACGTACAAGTTGAGATCTTACGCGCACAGAATTCCAACAATAAAATAATGCAATGTCTTGCGCAACGATAACATTTTGGAATATCATAATCCTCATTAGCTTACCTACAGTAAAAAAAAATATTTAATTGTTGTAAAATAAGAGGATATGTCCAGCAGTGGACTGACACGGGCTGATGATGATGATGAAGAGGATATGTTCTGACTGATGTTCGTATTATTCCACATTATAAATTAACTATACAACCTACTTAAAAAGATTGCTTGGTTTTATTAATTTTTACAAAAACAATCCGAAACACACAATGAAAAAATTGGAAAAAAAATAGCACTATTTGATAGTTTGACACAGCGAGTTCTTGCCCGACTTAAAAATTTTCTTACACTTACAGGTTGACATTTGTCATTTGACAATTTGTAGCATTGGACTATTAAAGAAAACGTATATAGTATTTATTTGAGAACGTAAGAAAATTAACAAAATATGTATGGAAGCAATGGAACATGCTTTTATTTGCTGCTTTCTACAGGCGATAAATGAATGAAAAAGGGACGATTATCCCTTTTGGTAATCGGTTTTAATCTAGGAAAATACTTCTTTTCAGCCTCATAGAACGTCAGCGATCATTTCCAGAATAGGTATTGATGCATACTAGGTACTTCTAAATCGATGATGATATCTTAAGGATGTAAACGCAATACATTATTTGTAACTATTCTATACTTAAACACATTTTATACAAAATCAAGATCACGCATGCATCGAAATATCTACAATACTGTAAGCTGTCGCTGTAATATAAATAAACACATTTTGAACGAACTTAAGATAATTCAAAACTAATATAAAACTGTTAAATAGGTGACAGATGATGTTTAAAAAATTGTAGTACTTATATCTAGGACTAGCAGTGCTCGCGACTTCGTCCGCGTGGAATAGTTATTTTTCCTCGTTTTTTTTTACATTTTCCATTATTTCTTCGCTCCTAATAGTTGCAGCGTGATGTTATATAGCCTATAGCCTTCCTCAATAAATGGTCTATTCAACACAAAAAGAATTTTTCAATTCGGACCAGTAGTTCCTGAGATTAGCGCGTTCAAACAAACAAACAAACAAACAAACTCTTCAGCTTTATAATATTAGTTAAGATTAAGATAAGTTTCTGATCCACTTAAGTCACTTTACTGTTAAGATCAATTCGCACTGAATGGAAGGAAGTTAACAAATTAGTTTGAATCTTATCTACGTGATAAATAAAAGCATGATGCATTTGAAGGTGTGCACCTCTCTTCAGTCGTTTAAACTCGAGTCGAAATAGTCTAAAAAGCATTGGGAAAACTTCTGACAAATGTAAATAGACAACAAGTAGAGCCGTTTTAATAACTTAGAATCTTAACTTTTATATTTTCCTTTAAAACTCACTCATATCTCGAACAATGTGTAATATTAAATGTATTAAATTTATGATTTTAGATATGTCACCGGAAAATAGCAAGAATCGTAAGTTGATCAATTTCCTAGGTATTTGATTAACTTCCGGAAAATAATAAACGGCAGTTGAAATGTATTATTTAACGTATGTATTTTAGTAAATTGATCATTTTACGGGGTCTTGCCGTAAAATCATCCGACGAAGGTGAGGTGAACGTTGATTGGTTCAATGGCTCACGTGGCGTTATCTCGGCAACCAATCAGGGAACAGTGTATTAATTTACGGGTAATAGTGCACCGTTAAATAGTACGTTGAGCAACGATTGGCCCATTTGAGGACGATTTTACTTGTGTCAAAATCGTAAATTATTAAATGACTGTCAGGCTACCGTAAATTGATCAACTAACTAAAATCCATTGCGTTAAATAATACATTTCAACTACCGTTTGTTATATTCCGAAAGTTAATCAACTACCTAGGAAATTTATCAACTTACGATTCTTGCTATTTTCCGGTGACAGATATACTTTACAAAGGCTACGCAGCTGTATCGCCCCAGAATAAGTAACAATCTTACTTATCTTTAAGAAACATGCAGCTTACTACATTTTGGCATACAATGCGGATGTCAAAATTATTATAAAAAAATTTCAACCCTGTATGTTTGATGGAAGTAAGTATAATCTACTAAGAGTTATAAGTACACAATAAATACTAGATAAATGTGTTGTTAAAAAAGTACAAATTGGTGATGGAATACTGGCTCAAATGTGGAAAAAAAATTATTTATATTCGACGATTATTCTTTTGGAATTTGAACAAAAAATTAACGATGACACCGGTTATAGAGAATTAAAAAAGTTATAAAAGTGTATCTTATAAAAGTGTTTTAACTGAGACATAATAAATAAAAGTAGATTTATTACTATCAAGTAGTAAAACAGAATATGACAATACGTCCCCACCAGAATAATAAATTAGCACGTTACGTTTTAATCAATGTAAATATCGGTGAATGCTATAAATACTCTTAAAATACTTGAAAATCTGGACAAATCAAATGTTTTTGTTTTTTCTAAAAAAATATTAACAATTTCTAAAAAGTTATATACCTATCTTTTTATTTTAACCTTTTAAAACACCGGTGTCATATTCACATTGTGAAATCTTAGATCATAAATATTCAACTAGATAAAAAACTGTAAAGGCATACCTAAAAAATCTATATACGAACTGGCATTATTCGAGTTAAGTAGGTAATATTGTCACGCGTTAATAATAAATATATTTTACAATAGCAAAGATACTAAATTGGACCCTCTGTTCAGTTAAAAATATTTAAAATTTTTGCTTTCTATACCTTCTGCTACATATGGCTAAGCTATGTAAAATACATTATATCTGTGATATGACGTCATGGATGGTAGGCAAAACCTTGTCAAAAAATTTTCACACTAAATTTTCCAAGAATCTATGCAGCTATGAATCTATTCATCATCATCACCACTGTAACTGAAAATGATTTCATGTTTCTTTAAGCTGTAACGCAAGCAGTGCGAAGGGGCATCTTATGGTGAAGAATGGATGCGTAAGGACATTTTCGAGTGCTGAACCAGCGGGTATTAACCCTCGACTAACCTGGTGGAAAAAGTTACACGTTATGTCTGGTGGGTCTATCAGACCCAGATTTTCAATTACATTTTTTCTATTCTTTGTGTTAGAGTCAGCTTAGCATGGAAACAGTCACATATTTCGTAGCTTAGCTTTTACATCCTTGAAGCTAATAGCTCTACATTCATAGCACGGATGACTAATTTCTAGAAGTATTTGCCAAAGGCCGTCTTCCCCTATGGATATAATCTTCCTATTTTCAAGGCGAGAGTGAATCGATCTTTGTTGGGTTAGCGCGCCATCTTAGACTACTCGTATAACGTCGCTTAACATCAGGCGAGAGAGGGTTAAGCGCTACCCATCTCTAAATAAATAACTCAAATGTGACTGACTGACTGACGGGTCCTAGTTATCTCATATCTGTTCAGCTTGTGATGGAAACCTACTATACACTTAAACAGAGGGTCCTTACACTAAATTCTCACAGCGCGTCATTATCAACTGTTCTGCTCTTCATCCTGTACAACTCCTCGGCTTCTTGTATGGTGTCCGGCAGCCGCATGTTCCTGGTCTCCGGCAGCATGAGCACCAGCAGGCTGGATATCACGCACATGACCCCGAAGATGACAGTTGGCAAGGATCTATGGTATTGTGTCTATAAGAGAAATAGTGGTGTTAGATTTTCATGGAGATTTATGCCTGTACCTACTAGCTGCGCGCCGCGGTGTTAACCCGGAAAAATACTGTTTTGGGAAAGTACTGAATCAGATATATAGATATATATATATATACATATATATCTATATATATATATATATATATATATATATATATATATGATATAGATATATGTATTTAAACACAGGTAAATGAAAAGCACATTTGCATAATTTATGTTTTTACACTTTTGACAAATACAACTATTGGCAGGTTTTTTCTTAAAGGAAAAATGTACCTCTCAAAATGGGGTACACTCAGATATTGTTACAAACTTTGCTGTAACGCTGAAAACCAGTAGTCTGTAGTGTCTGTAAAGCTAGCAGTATAGCGCGGTTCGGGCGGCAAGTAGTTCGGTTAACCGGTCGTTAGTTTAATCGACGTTCGGATAATCGACGCTCACCGTATTTATAACTTACCAACAAAGGAGTAACAGGTGCAACCAGAGATCCGATCCTGCCAGCGGTGGAGCATACACTGATCAGCGTCTGTCTCATGTTAGTCGGAAACACTTCCGACACGTAGATGTACACCGAACTGTAGGCGAGGGTCACGCTCCACTTGCCGACGAGGTACAGGGGTAGGGACCACCAGTCCGCTGCGCAAAAATGGAATCTGTTAATGAAAAAGGTTAGTAGGAGTGTGGGTCACTCGTGATCTGTGCGTCTACTGAAGAAGCGGGTTCGGAAAGTGTATGCTTTTTTTTCTTTTTTTTTATGCAAGAGGTGGCAGACGAGCAAATAATAAATAATAATAACCCAAGACATGCCACGCTGGGCCACACAGCGCTACCTAGCCCCAAACTAACCCGAAGCTTGTGCTATGGGTACTAGACAGCTGATAAACTTAGATACATTTTTTTTTGTAAATAAATACATAATTATACATAGAAAACACCCAGACCAATACAAACAGACATGTGCATGATCACAAATGTTTGTATTGTAAATGTGATGCCTGATGGTAAGCAGTCGACACCGCCTATGGATACGCGCAACTCAAATAGAGTTCTGGGGTCGCTGCCGGCCTTTTAAATAGGAGTACGCTCGTTTCTTAAAGGCTCCCAAGCTCTCTCTGCTCTTAATAAGGGTACACGATATTTATAAGGACACAGTATCCTACCACAAATACCACAGGGCGATGATGGACAGCAGCGTCACCAGAGCGAGGAGTTATGCCCTGCGATCGCCAACCCGCCTGCCCAGCGTGAAGATTATGGGTATAGCCTCCAGACGTTTGCCCTAAGTGGTGAACAACTGAAGAGGCCTATATCCAGCAGTGGACTGCATTAGGCTGATTACGATGTATGTTATGTATGGACTCTTTCAAATCATGATTACATGAATATGTTAATGTTTTCAATTGCACATAATCAATTGATATGAATCGTGACGTGTAATTATTCCCAAATGTAAATTTTATTGGAACGCGACGACTACACCATATGTCAACGTACAAGGAAAATTATGAAGCAAATTAATTTAATATTAAGTGTATATTTAATATTAAATTAATTTGCTTGTGCATGCATGTGTTTATCATAAGTGATGGAGAAAAAAAACTC
The DNA here is from genome assembly GCA_031163375.1 of Conogethes punctiferalis. Taxonomy (NCBI): domain Eukaryota; kingdom Metazoa; phylum Arthropoda; class Insecta; order Lepidoptera; family Crambidae; genus Conogethes; species Conogethes punctiferalis. The sequence goes on along the minus strand of CM062092.1, from coordinate 13,913,333 downwards.
ATAGGGAGATGATGAGTTCAAATTCTAGGCCAGGCTAAGGGTTTGTCATTGTAGCATCAAAAGTGCATAATAGTAAATTAATAAATATATTCCGTATAGCTGTGCCCGCGGCTTCGCTCGCGTTCATGTAGGTATGTGACAAAATTTCTTATTAGTATGTCAAAAAAAATTTCGTCATCCCTTTTTTCGCAATAAAAGGTAGCCTATATCCTTTCTCAGGGTCTAAAGATTGTCTGTGCCAAATTTCATCAAAATCGGTTGAAAGGTTAAGTGGGAAAGCGTAACAGACAGACAGACAAGAGTTACTTTCGCATTTATTATATTAGTAGATAAATAAATATCAGCCAACATCAGAACCTACGAAAGAACCACAATTATAATAACACCCAACAGAACAAACACAGATGTAACATCACATTAATGTTTTTCCTGGGTTCCCCACCCATCGAGCTCACGACCCGTGGTTCAGAAGGCAGGCAACTACACTACCAAATGAGCCTCTACCGGGTCAAACATCACTAGTATGAATGACCTCACCTATTAACTATGCCCTTCTTATTAACCATGCTCTACCTAAAAGTTGTCTGGAAGAGATCGCCTATAGTGAAAAGACCGCCAAAATTGTACAACAAATGTCCATCGTATCTAGGTCTTAAGTAAACTGTACGATGTGCATAAATATTATCTATCTATCTACTTTAAGTACAGATGTGACGCAAATAAATTAAAAATGCTTATCGCGTACATTGTTCAGATTCCACACAAAAGTGTGAATCTAAAAATATCGCCATAACCTGATTCAAATATACTCGTATTAAGCCAACCCGTACAGTTATAATATTTTTACATATAGGGTTGTCACTTTTTCTGTACTATAATTTATGCTGGGATTTGGGTGTAGTCACTTGAAATCCTTTTAAATTTTGTGTATCGCCTACTCTGAAGTATGGTACCGAAGACTAGGCCTTTTTGTCTAAGAACTACGAAGAATTATGCAAATTTGTATTTTTATAGCAAAATTTTTAACTATTAAGAATCGTTAGTTTTCAAAATAAATATTGCATTTTATTAAATTGGTACTTTGTAATTTATGGTCATCTCGGTGTCAATATTTCTAATGATGACCCAGGCCTATACCATAATTTAGATGTTTGGCCAAAAAATTTGGAAGTCAATAAAATACTAGTGTACTCCATAAATTTTTATGATATTTTTCTTGAAACATTTATGAAAAAAAGATTTTAGTTGCTTCTAGGTACGGTGACACGTCATGACATCCGATACTTGTAATTTGTATTCGTTTTGGGATAGTTAGTGTTTGAAACCAGAGAGTTTTGTTTAGTAATTGCATAATCGAGTAGGTTAAACAAACTAAGAATAATTTTTAAATTCCTGATGTTTTGTGCATTTGTGTTTTCCGTACGTATTTGTGTAAAACAAAAACTAAGAGAATTTTTTAAATTCCTGATATTTCCTGATTTTGATAGATATTTAATGGATGTTTGTAGAGGCAGAAGATGTGTATAAGTGGGAAAAGGTAGTGTGATTAAGTAATAGTAATCCTCATCATCATCATCAGCCTATTGCAGTCCACTGTTGGACATAGGCTTAAAAAGTAATAGAAATTTAAAGAAAATACCTCAAATATGTATAGGACAGCCCTACTAACGACATAATTAAACACTCTGTATAGTAAACAAAAGCGTAGCGGCACGTGTACTTAAATGTTGACATTGACATTATTGGGCATAGACAACGACACTGTTGACACGGTTTTGACACGTAACCATAAACAAGTGTACATTGATGAGCATAGACACATAAAACATAATGACGATCGTGATGACACGCAGCTTAAATTGTTTTAAGGATTCCTTGTATTACATTAATATTACACAAAATCGGGTGGGTGACCGCAGAAGGTTTTATTTGTACCCAGATAAACGTTGCTGCCCGTTTGCTGATATTCCCTCGTCTTCCTCGACATCCAAAGGATGAGATGACCATACTACTTGAGGATACTTACGACCATTCGTAAGTATTCTAAATCCGGGAACTACACAGTTTGCAGATGCAAATTAAAATTTTACAGTTATCGAAAGTTTTTCACATTTCACATTTTCTTTTTTTTTCATATTTTTTTATATGTAGTATATATAAAAAAATGTGAATTGCCCGATGGTTCATTTGGTAGTGACCTCTGCCTTCTGAGGCAAGGGTTGTGGGTTCGATCCCCGCACAGTACAAACATTTGTGTGCATGAACATGTCTGTTTGTATTGATCTGGCTGTTTACTTTGTGTTTATTTAAAAAATATATAAGTAAGATTATTAGTTTTCTAGTACCCATAGTACAAGCTTCGGCTTAGTTTAGGGTTAGATGGCGCTGTCTGCCCCAGCGTGGCATGTCTTGGGTTATTAATTTATTTAGGCTATACACGTGTTCTAGTAAATCACCTGTAATTTGTTTGTAAGTTCGCAATACGTATACATAATATACTATTTCTAGAATTGCTGAGGTAATAAATCAAATCGTTGATACAACGTCATTTGCGGACTGATAGAACTACTTTAAAACGTCAACGACTAATAAAATAATGTTATATGTGCTGTTTATTGCCAAATATGACGACTAAGGGAATATCAGGAAAAGAGCAGTGTCGTTTACCTAGGTACAAATAAAACCAACTGCGGCCTGCCAAGCGTGGTGACTATGGCAATTTTTTTTATAGTAACTCGATATAATAGCTTCCCTACGCTTGATGGAAAGCGAAAGAGAAGCCCTAGTTGCTGTGACAACGGGCAAGTAACTGGTCATTTACCTGTCAGTTGCCACCGCCATGCCGGCCGGACCCTAACTCCCCGCGAGCTCTGCAGGCTGATGATAATGACTGCACCGTCGTACAGAATCACTTTGAGTACCTCGTTGGTCTAGTGGCTACCTGACAACCGAGAGCTTCGAGCCCCAGATCGGGGCAAATCGTTTTGCTATCGCCATTAAGACGTTACTCAGTAGCACCCCGAAGTAACTCTTTTTGATGTGTTCTTGGTGATATGGCTACTTATAACATATGGTAAAAAATAAATGCAGCAATCCCAGAACCGGGATGAGCAGCGTTCTCTGAGGAGGCCTTTTTTATCCTAAATAGGTTTGCGCTTGACTGCGATTCCCCTGATGGTAAGCGATGTCGCAGTTGAAGACGGAACGCGCTCACCCAGCAAAACAGACAATATGCGATCAACCAATTAATCAGATTGATTGAAAGTATGAATTTCAGAAGAATTCTGAAATACTACAGACACACTAAATTAGCAATAAAGAAGACTGCAATTTCGTAACAATTGATGCGAAAAGAATTCAACGGAAAAAAGGTGTCAAAACCCCTTTTCCTCTCACGGTTCAATTACAAGGAAAACGATTCGCAATCGTCATGTGATTCAAACTTCAGCAATTTTTTCGCATCAACCGATTCCGTCCGCTCCACTCAAGCGGAAGATGTCAACAATAAAAAAATACTTACATCTCGGCAAAAACGCGAACAGCAAACTGGTCAATGCACAAGTCACATAAGTGGACACCAAAGTCTTTTTCCTCCCATATTTGTCCAGCACAATCACAACGACGATGTACGCCGGTATCTCCACAAGCACCACCAACATAAAACTCACATATTTGTTACTGCTCAGAGATACTGAGTTGATTGACATTCCGTAGTACACTAGCGAACACGTCATCCAAAGAAACGAGCAGATCAGTAGCCTCTTCCAAATGATGCTCGAACGCAGCGCTTTCGAGAACTGAGACTGTTTATCCTCCGTCTGATTCTGAGGCTTCAGCAAGGGGTCGGCTAAGGAATCCAGCTCAAGTTTTCTTGGGTCCAAATTGTTGATTTTAGCGGCTTTCTTCAGGACGTCGACGGCTTCGTCTCGGCGACCCTTGCTGAGAAGCCACCGGCCGCTCTCGTTCATGAAGCCGACGTACATGACCACGATGATGGCGGGGCTGTAGAGGATGAGGATGTAGGTGCGCCAGTTGTCCACGACCCAGGCGAGCATCGCGATGAGGACCACGCCGATCACGAAGGTCATGTTGCACATGGCTGAGACGATGACGCGCTGCTTTATACCGACCAGCTCGACGACTGAAACAGAGAAAATATTTTAGTTTATATTTTTCTTAATGCGATAGAATAGAAGAAACTTTCAATAATAAAATGACTTCAGACTAATCATCATTCCAGCTCACACCACTGCCTCTTCTTGGAAAACTGCATAATATTTTTTTTTTTTTTATAGTGGCTCGACATAATGGCTTCCCTACGCCTGATGGAAAGCGAAAGAGAAGCCCAAGTCGCTGTGGCAACGGGCAAGTAACTGGTCAGTTACTTGTCAGTTGCCACCGCCATGCCGGCCCAACCCTAGCCCCCCACGAGCTCTGGAAACCCTACTCACCGGCAGAAACACGACCAAGAGGTCATTTGACTGCGGTATTCTATAGGGTGGAGGTCCTTCCCCGGACGGGCGATGTATGCGAATAATGAAAATGAATACATATTTTTAAAATGTGTCTGTTTTGGGAGAAGTTCCAGTACATATAGTATTCAACATTAGTCTAAGGGAAATTCTTTGTCTAGAGTACTTATTTAGCATTATGTCTGTTTAGACGCCTTTACTTTTAACTTAGGAACTGCTTTAATTTGTACTTGGAAATTAGGAACAAAAGATGGCTATTTTTGTAAACGTTGTATGAGTGTCTTGTTCTGGTCAGATAAATGTGCAACAAAGTAGGTAATCATTTATAATTTACTTGTAAGTTGTGTAAACCTCGGATATCTATTTAACGAGCAATAACTGATAACATCCGGAATCATCAATAATAGAAGTTTTGTATTTTCATTTGTGTGCCAAGGTAACGTTCTTGCTACAGTCAAGTGACTTGTGTAATACGATTTGTTTCATTTGCTAAATAAATAATGTTGTTCAAAGCTTGTCAGTTCGACTAAATATAAATTTTAGTATTTTCCATATCATAAGATTTGCTACAAGCAGTTTCTTCATTAAGCTTCCTTAAAGGTACATAAATATTTCATAAGCGTATTATTTTTGGATATCGTTCTGATCTCTTCAACACTCCGGTGTCTCAAGTTAGTCAAGTAAAATGGGTTCCTTATGAATTATAATGTCATCAATTTGCTACTACTACCACTTATGTGTAAATGAGAAGAAACATCTTGAACGGTCTATTTCTTTGTTAGGTTGAATTACAATTTTTTTAAGGTAACGAAAGATATTAAAAAAAGAAACTACTCACTGAAAACATAAGCCGAAGGGTACAACCCTCCACCAAAACCGGCCTCTACGAAGTGGAGGATCAGGAAAGTCAGGTAATTTGGCGCGAATGCTCGGGAGAATCCAAACACGAAGCAGGCGAGGGTTGCGAAGCCCACAGCAATCTTTCTGCCAAACCTGTGAACGATGAGAGTCATTAATTATAATACTGCATCTGTTTTATCTTGGGCAGATAGACTTTTTTTTAGAAAAAAATGAAAATTGTGTTTAGCTGTCTACAAATGTGTGGATGAGAAGAAACGGCGCATGGTCTGCCATGGATCGTCTCAGGAAAATAGGGAGAAACAGAATAATCTTCAAGGCCACTAAAATTCGACTTATCAGCCATTAGTCCCTTATTTTTTTATATTGTCCAGACGTGATTCCAGAACCATTAATTACTTCAATGAAATAAATACTACACAACCATTTTTTTTTAAATCAGGACCAACTGCTGTATCATCGAATAGAGCGTTCAATCTGAGTACCTCTATTTGCAAAAACTTAATTTATTTTGGTTCATTGGGATTTCATCATTATCAACATTATGCCTTTCGTAGTCCACTGGGTTTTATATTAATAAAAGGCATAATAGAATGGATACCTGTCCGAGATTGCACCAGTGAACAGCATAGCCACAAACATGCCACTGTTATGTACCGTGCCGACCAAAGCGCGTTTCCATTCTTGGCAGCCGAGGCCCAACTGAAAGAAGACAATATTATTAATAAATTATTTAGTTTCTTACTAATAATATTATCACGATTTGAAGAAAATAACCATCATTTTAACCGAACTGCTGAATACCATATTTTTCAATTTTATAATAGAAACTTACCTATTTAATTACGAAAAACACACTGTTATTTTATTATAAAAATTTAATAATTAATACATGAAGTACCAAATATGAGAATCAAGGAAGTTTACCAAAGTACTGAGAATATCAATAACTAGTATTCACAATTGATGTTGTAGATTCTATTTCTGACAGAAAAACAACAACAGATGGCGTTGGTGTGAATATGATTGTAAGTGTGTGTGTGTATTATGCGTAAGCGTGTCATGTTATTATACCTAACTATGTCTAAAGGCTTCAAAGTTTACAATTGTTGTAACGGAATTAACCATGTTTCAGATAAAAATAATGGTATCCACAGTTCCATGAAAAATAAACTCACTACGTTCGTTATGGTTCAATCTGCGGATGTCAATCCGACAAGATGACTACAAAAACGTGCGGACGTAATTGTGCCATAATGGCTAAATGACCTTGCTTTTAGTGACTTTTAATGACTTAGGTATATTAAGAATACTTGTTTAACATAAACAAAAGGAAATTAATGCTTAGCATTCAAGGAACGGATGTATGGTCATCAATTCTTGATGAGACTTCGTGTTGAAAAGTAAATACTTGACGATGTAACCTTTTTTATACGGGGATGCCTTTACACCAGCATACACCGGGGCCCGGGGTGCGGGACACAAAGGGATATGTGAGTAATACCCACAAACATGACGGTGGTCCGTTACAAGAGCCCTAGAGTGACCGGGATGCCCTGAGGGATTCGACGGAACCCCCACAGCGAGGCAGCGCTACCGCCTCGGTATGAGGCCCGACGGTGGTCCACTACAAGTCCAAGAGTGATCGTTGCCCTGAGGGATACGATGCAACCCTCACAGCGTGGCAGCGCTGCCGCCTCGGAATGACAATGTGGTGTCTTTGCGGCACCTCGCAGTGTACTTACAACGTTACTGACCACTGTGCTCGAAGGCAAGTGCCGTTATTCCTGTCCTCGCACCTATTTGCAATACCCAAAAGGTGACTAAGTCATAAGTTCATACATTGTATAACACCTGCACTGTACCTACACTTAGCGAGCGAATACAGTAATTGAAATTCTCGTTGCCCCTAACCGAAGCGCATGCTCTTTTGGGAATAGATGGCACTGTGCAGCCTAGTGTGGCATGTCTTTGGTTAAAGGGTTAAAGCATATTAAAGTTAAAAAAAGGATTACCTCTTTCACAAACGAGTTTTCTTCTTCATAGACGAAGCTGTCACAGGGTATCGTAACATTAGAGAACTCTTCAGGAGAACATTGGAAATTGTTCGTATCTGTCCCTTTGAGAGCGTATTTCATACAGGATACCGGTTTTTGCGTCTCGGGATCTAAAGGTATCGCGTGTTGTATCCACGATGTGTCGTTGAATCTATTTTCGCATCCGTCTACTTGGCATCTGAAATAAATTACGAATAGGTAGTATGTAAATAAATTTTCAGTCACTATTATAGCAATAATAATAATTAATGGGATTTTCAAAGGGACTTTTCTCAAAAACAATCATGGGCGTAGTAGCTACTCTCCTGACCGATTTTGCGATAGGTACCCAAGGAGATAATCCAAGCAGGAAAACTAAAGTGCACGTGTCCGCGGAGGCGTACTCTTTGATCCTTCAATCTCAAAATCCGATGGGATTTTAATTAGACAGGACAGGAGAAGTACGACACTCCTTCAGATTTGTGATGCTAACAAGAATACCGGGGATTTTAGTGCGACACCACACATCAACGTCTCGAAAAAAAGATAAAGTCACAAGTACAATGGCTTCATGTGATTTCTGATGCACGTGGATTTATGGTGATAGAACTTGGCGCTAGTCAACTTCCTAACTCCATAGCTACTACTGAGCAATTTCTCTAAAACTCAGTGGCAGGTCTGGAGTCAGGATGTTGGGTTTTTTGCATTAACAAAGATGGCTCTTGTGTCCACTACAATATGTAACGTCAATGGACGTAATGTCAATGGTACTGAGATATCAGAACCTTAAGAACCAAATACGCGGTGAAAATATCGTTTTACTATACATAGTTATGTAAATAGCATTTATTGTACTATGACAAAGTACCATCGCGTAATGAAATGAACAACAGATTCCACTGTGTCACCTTTATTCGCTGTATGAGGTGACCTTGGCATACGTTTAATTTTCATTATCTATGCAACGCCATCATTAATTTGAACAAAAATACTTGAATTCCTTTGTAGGAAAATTTGTCTATTTTGGGATTTGTAATTAGTACAACAATGGGTAACATTGAGTGTGCTATAAATAGATATATAAGTACGTCACACAATAAACTCTAGCTTTTGTACTTGTGTGTCAACCATTTGGTATTAACAAGGTTTTCCTTGGTTACCGTTGGGGTAAACGAGTTCTGGAGTGGAGACCGCGTCGCGGCAAACGTAATGTAGGATGCTCTCAGGCCAGGTGGAGTGACGATTTGCGCAGGACAGCTGGCAAGTGCTGGATGCGAGAGGCCCAAAATCGATCATGGTGGCGAACATTAGGAGAGTCCAGCAGTGGACTGACACGGGCTGATGATGATGAAGGTTTTCCTCTGTACTGAGAGTGTAAGCTGATGACTGACAGGGAGCATTTCCCTGCTTACATTTATTTACATACGTTTTAGAGCTAAAAAAACTTGTATTCAAATTTTTTAAATACCTAGATATTTATTAAAACAGGATTTAATAAAAGTTTAAACAACGTGGTTCTTTTGCATTGGAAATCATATCACTATACAAAAGAGGATGCAAATTTTTATCCCACACATTCTTTAATAGCTGTGTTTATCACAGAATAGCTATTTTTTGGTTAACATCATCATCAGTCTGCAGATGTCCACAGCTGGACGTAGGCCTCACCAAATGACAATAATTTCACCGAATTAAAAAAAAATCACTTAGGGGGATTTGCCATATCATATCACCACGCTTGGCAAGCGGGTTGGCTACCGTAGTAGGTTTTATTTTTGCCCAGGTAAACGCTGCTGCCCATTTCCTGAGTCGTCTGCATTTGATATTTCTTCACTAAAAATTATTTGTTCACTAAAATACAGAAGCTAAGTAATCTCTGGCAAATCACTAGTAATTTATCCGATATTATACCTACTATAATCTGATCCGAACGTGTCTGATTATTATCATTATTATGACAAGATCGGAGCCTGATAACTATGTTTATTTTCACTATGATAACTATACTAGATACTTTATCGATGCCAGTAATAAGATGAAACATAGAAGATCAGAAATAATTAATACATGTGCTGGACAATGTGATCGATCGGAGAAAATAGATAAGTTTTTTTTTATTGTAAAATACAACTTGTTATTCAAAAAGCGGGAAAACCAACTAATTTTTATTAGATACTAGCTGTGCCCGCGGCTTCGCCCGCGTTCATGTAGGTGTGTCACAGAAGTGTTTCTTCATCCCTTTTTTCGCAATAAAAGGTAGCCTAAGGTAAACGCTCCTATTACGGAGGTATTTCGCAACATTCGAAACTAGGAGACAAAAATAAGCATTTGTAAGTATTTCTAAATGTGCAAAACCACTTCATCGTCAAAAGTGGTTATTATATTTTGTATTTCTATTGATTTTGTGTTTGTTTTGATGTTAGTTTTTTTTAAAAAAATATTTAAATAGCCGAGTCGATTGTTCCTAATTCGGAGGTATAATTTCGGTCAGTGCCTATTACGGCGGTAAACGGTTCCTAATTCGGAGGGTCAGAAACAAATAATGTTACGTACATTAAATAATATAAAATATGCGGTAGTAAAGTAAATTGTATGTAAGGGATGTAAGGGAGCGACCTATCACCTCATCGTTCCAAGCCATCCTCACCTGCCCGTGGTGCATCCTGCCGAACAACAAACGAGGCTCTGGCAAACCGACTGGTTGCGGTTAAACCATCACGATAGAAGGCGTAGCTAAAAACCACAGGCCGATGACGGGCAGCAGCGTCGGTGGAGCAAGAAGCTACGCCCTGCGATCGCCAACCCGCCTGCCCAGCGCAGCGTGGCGATTATGGGTATGTCCTCCAGAAGTTTGCTTTAGATGGCGAACAACTGTAGAGGCCTATGTCCAGCAGTGGACTGCAATAGGCTGATGATGGTGATGAAAGTAAATTGTAAGGTTTTCATTCATTGACTTGATAACATTAATTTTCATTTTATAAAATTTGCAAATATAGCAGGGATGTATGAATCACTTAAATTTTCCTTATTCTCCAGAACCTAGCATCCTCTAAATTCTAACAGTGACGTATTAAAAAAAAATATCGTTGAAACGAATTATTATTACTATATACAATAAACTACTCGTAGTAAGTATAAATGTTACATTTTTGAAAAATAGGTTTTATACCCCGGTTCAAAGGTCAAAAGTAATAATATTTTTTCTAGATACCTAATACAACTTTGGTTTTGATGCAACACTTAACACAACTGTACTATTCTCCATACTATGATGGGCATTCTTCTCTTTAAATAACATTAATTACACACATTGTTTTTATCGCTTTTGGTTTTATTAAATAAGAATCCAAAAAACATTATAGAAAACTTTTTATTTATTTACTGAACCCTAAAACTTGTAATTTTATATTTTATGAATAGCGCCATAATAGGAACCCATATAACCTAATACGGAGTTACCTGAAAATAACTACCACCGTAATAGGAACACTACTCGTGTTATAATGTTCCTAATTCTGACCCATCAAAATTTCGATAAACAAAAGAGTGTAAATGCATAATCACACGATAACAGTTTTTTGGCTCAGTGTGTTAAATTTTAGTCAACAGTTATCTATACTTATAATAAATCTGTAGAGAGGTCAATTCTGTACATAAAATATTTTTTCAAAATAACTATCAGGGGGTGATAAGTGATCGATACTGATACCAAAAATGCAATCAGTAAAATTTTTGTCTGTCTGTCTGTCTGTCTGTCTGTCTGTCTGTCTGTCTGTCTGTCTGTATGTTCGTTATAGAAAAAAAAACTACTGAACAGATTTTGACGAAACTTGGTACAATTATTCTTCATACTCCTGGGCAGGTTATAGGATACTTTTCATCACGCTACAATCAATAGGAGCGGAGCAGTGACGGGAAGTGTTGGGAAAACGCGAGAAATTTAAACCTGTATGTTTGAACGCGCATTACGCGAAAACTACTGCATAGAATTGAATGCGGTTTTCACCAATGTATTGCTAGAGGTCTAACTTAAAACTTAGGCACAAGGTATAGATGGGTATTATATGGAAGTCCGTTATTTTTGAAACGCGATATGCACGCGAGCGACGCCGCTGGCACAGCTAGTACAAAATAAACGATTTATGATCAATTAAAATACAACTTTTTATTTTACCGCTTCTAAGAAACCAACATTTTATGCTCAACAATTTTCATATTTAACTAGATTTCTAAGAAAGATAGCATACCGCAGAATATGGTCCTTAATTTAAGAGATTAGTGATTATTACAATAAAACTTGGAACTAATTCAATAAGTTAATAAATTAAAAGTTATAAACAATTAAACATGTCCAGTATATTTCCTAATTCGGAGGTATACCACCGTATTAGGATCAACCTATAAAATTTGTATCCTTTTACGGTGGTATTTTGTTTCTTATTTTTTTTGGGTAAAAATGAGTTTAAAATATGAATTAAGCTATTTAAATAGCTGCTGTAATAGTAGGAAAATGCAATAAATAACACACAAACGAACTTAAACGGGTTATTAATACGAAAAACTTAGTTTATAAATATTGGTGTACTTTCATTTGCTGTTGCGCGTTTGTATGAAAACCTCTCTCACATCGATGTCGTTACACTAATTGATTGATTTTGTTGTGTTGTATATGTGCTATACTTGCAAAATTCGGTAAACTGATGAAGGAATAGATTTGGAATAAATAGTATACATTTTGGTGCACTTATACTGAATAAAATAGGAATACAACTCGAAAATAGAAATACCACCGTAATAGGTACCGATTTTGACTACCTCCGTGATAGGGACACTTACCTTATGTCGTTTCTTAGGGTCTAAAGATTGTCTGTGCCAAATTTCATCAAAATCGGTTGAGAAGTTTAAGCGGGAAAGCGTGACAGACAGACAGAATTACTTTCGCATTTATAATATTAGTAGGGATAAGCGTGGTTTCCAGATTTAGAATAGGAGCACTCTATCTCATCCTGTGGGTTCTACGACTAGAAAACGACAAAGGAATATCAGGCCTATGTCCAGCAGTGGACATCTAGGATGATCATACCTAATGAAATGTAAACACAGAATGAAATAAACCTTAACTAATATTATAAAGCTGAAGAGTTTGTTTGTTTGCTTGTTTGTTTGAACGCGCTAATCTCAGGAACTACTGGTCCGAATTGAAAAAATCTTTTTGTGTTGAATACACCATTTATCGGCAGGAAGGCTTTAGGCTATATAACATCACGCTGCAACTATTAGGAGCGAAGAAATAATGTAAAATGTAAAAAAAAAACGGGGAAAAAATAACTATTCCACGCGGAAGAAGTCGCGAGCACAGCTAGTAAAACATATTTTTGGTTTAAATTTGATCCCTAGTTTTTAATAGAGAAAACGATTCTACCTTAACTCTGCACAAAGTAATACTAAGTTTTACGCTTTTTCAATAAAAACTTGTACTCGTACCAATATCGGTAAGGTAACGAACGCACTTTTACTTGAACAACAATGAATAATTGTGATACAAATTGCACAGTAGGTCCATCATGCATTGTATTTAAATCATTGTTTTATTGTGATTGTATTGTGGGAAACGCGAATGAATGAATTAATTATTAGCGTGGTATATCACAATTAGTTTATTTTTAGATGAGGCTAATAATAGGATTAATGGTTACTCGTTTTTATCTATATTTTGTATATCTTTTCAAGTACAGACATTCCAGACAAAATTGAAAATCTTTATCACACCTAATATCGCGCTTGTAGGATTACCATCAGGCATCACAATTGCTCGTCTGCCGCCTCTCGTATAAAAAAAGTGTGTTAATTTTTTATTGTAGCACAGTTTTTCATCTTGACTGGCAGCTCAATTCGAGCGAAGATTCGCTATGCCCTACCTCTCTTAACTAGTTGGTTAATAAGCTTTAGTTAACATGAACTCACCTGTACGCCTGTTCCCTTGCTTCAAATATAAATCCGCATTCGAAAAAACTGCTCAGCAGTATCGGATATAGTAGCAGGACGAAATTCAGCAAATTGTATCGCCCATACGGCCCCAAACTCTCCAGCACAGATTCCAAATTGATTTCTTTCTTGCCCTCCTCCATTCTATCGAAGTCTTCTCTATCTATACAAGTATCTGGTCCGTTTAAACCTGCAAATGGATTGGACACTTTAACTTCGGACATTAGGCTAAGAGTTTTTGTTGGTAATCGCTGCACTGAGGTAAAGTGCACTTAGATCTTTTAAGTTCACTGTAATTTTCTTTGTCGGACATTTTGTACGCTTGCCCATTGGGATCTAAATTCTTTTATTTTGTGCTCTTTGGTACGTTTGTTAGAATTGATTGGCGGGAGTAATTACTGTTAATTAGGTATGTAATTTTGTAAGGAAAATTTTTGTTCATAGTCGTTTATTTATGTACACGTGTTTACGTGTACATAATTCTGTCTGTTTAGACAGCGTGATTTAGCGTTGGGGTAAACGAGTTCTGGAGTGGAGACCGCGTCTCGGCAAACGTAGTGTAGGACGCCCTCAGGCCAGGTGGAGTGACGATTTGCGCAGGACGGCTGGCAAGTGCTGGATGCGAGAAGCCCAGAATCGATCACAGTGGCGAACTTTGGGACCTATGTCCAGCAGTGGACTGATATAAGCTGATGATGATGAAACAGACAGCTGTTACACGTAATAACACGGTAATGTCCAATCATCAACCTGTCCTACTAACTACTATAGACCCCTTCCCCTTTGATCGCTTATGGGCTTCACGCATCCAGTCCTTGCTAGCTATCCTGTGCAAATCTCCACTCGATTATGCAAAGTACACTACGTTTTGCCGAGAAGCGGTATCCAGAACATTTTATGCAACGGTTGTCATTGGAAAGTGGACTGCGAAGGCCTAATGATTGATTGATTGATGTCAGTTCTGCGGCTGATGTGGCCGGACCATCGCCACTTCCACACAGGAGCTGCGCCCTGCGATCGCCAACCCGCCTGCCCTGTGTGACGAATTATGGGTAAAGTCTCTAGATGTTTGCCTAAAGTGGCGAAGAACTGGAGATACCTATGTCCAGCAGTGGACTGCAATGGGCTGATGATAATGATTGCCACTTCCATGTAGGTACAAAATTTTATATAAATAGTGGCACTCGATTTGAGTGCGGGTGTCCATGGGCGGTGTCGAACTGCTTACCATCAGGCATCACATTTGCTCGTCTGACGCTTCGTGCATAAAAAAAAATATAAGTAAATAGCAATTTTTTTAAGAATATATCTAACAGAAAGACGTTGGTTTCTACAAATAGAGCAAGAAGGTATCAATATTAGAAATGTAAAGGCTATCGAGGAAAATTCTCCAAGAAACTCAGCTATTATTAGGTTATCTTAACAATTCCCGCCGTGGTTACGGATCAAAATAATTATTGTGGCACGAATGAGGAAAATATGTACAAAGCCGTTGGTAAACATTGTATGAAATATGTTACATGTCATAATTTCATATACAAAATGTATATCAAACATTAAGGAGTTTACACGCTTGGGAACGCGTCAGTCTGCAAGATAGATCCAAGCATGGCGGACACCGAACTTGTGACGGCTATTGCATTTGGTTTATCGTACTTTTACTTTTCTGCTTGTTTCTTCTTATCTTTGTGATTTGCATCTTTGGGATTCCAGATGCAGGATTCCATCTGGTAATGCTCGAGGAAAGAAAGACAGTCGTCATTTGAACAGCTACTCATTTTTTATTTGTCCGTACAAGCACAAAATAAATCTAGTACCAGAAGGTAGGCTCCCTACGAGACACCAAAACGGCCCACTCGCTAATTCGCACTTGCGTACACGGAAGCGTGCGGGCTAGAGCGGAAGCGTGTACTCGCCGCGAGATCACAATGCCCACTGAACGCGGACCAACGTGTAAATGCGTCGCAAGCGCTTGCCGCAAACGCCCTTTGATCTGCGTCAAAAAACCGACACTCGACTGGATCGGAAGGAAGCGCCCACAAACTCACGCAAGCCAAGCCAAACGCCCTTCTTTACACGCTTGTGATTGTTGGGGCTTGCGAAGGCTTTTGGCAAGCGTGTAAACGTACCATTACCTGTTATCATTATGGACATTTCGTGTCCGAATAAAATCTAAGAACCCTATATTATTAAATCGAGAAGTCTCTATGGCTGTTAGTGGTCTCGACTGGCTCGGAGGCTCAATTGGTAGTGACCCCTGCCTTCTGAACCAAGAGTCGTGGGTTCGATTCCCACCCGGGACAAACATTCGTGTGATGAACACTTGTGTTTGTTCCGTGTACTGGGTGTTTATATTTGTATTTAAGTATTTATGTGTGGTACCTTCGTTGTTCTGATACCCATAACACAAGCGCTTAAGCTACTTACTTTGGGATCGGAGCAATGTATGTGATTTGTCTGATATTTATATTTATTTATTATTATATTTAGTGGTCTCAAAAGTACTCTGAACCAAGGTCGTGGGTTCGAAGTGCCCGAGACAAACATTCCTGTGAACGTTTGTGTTGTTTCTTGGTTTTATATTTCTGTATTTAAGTAGGTATATATTTGTGGTATTTTCTTTGTTCTGATACCCATTAATACCCATAATAAAAATGCTTTTAAACTGCTTACTTCAATCTGTAACTTTTACCTAAACCTACCTTACCTTTTTTTTTCTTTAACTAAATTACAGTATGTTAAAAATCTAGATACAGATCTAAATGTAGCTATGATACAAATGTCATCTCAAACTACAAGTTTTTTGACGAATCTTCAATTAAATCTTACTATCTAGATTTAAAGCGGGATTAGCACTGTACTAAATGTCTGACTAACATCTAACTAATCTCTCCTTTATTGGTCTAAGCCGGTGAATTAAAGGTTAATTGGACGTTGTTCCGTCTAATTACTTAATTGCCCCCGTGATTCTTTTATAAGATCAGATTACAATAATTCCGTATAGCTTTGTCTAAGATTACAATTAGATTAGCGGATTTTGTACAAAAGAAGATTAAAAATCTTTGTTTAATCCTAACTGTTGTCTAATATTTCGCGTTTTATTCTAAAGTATGTTCTCGTGACGGCCAGCTTGGTTCAGAGGTAATGAAAGATGCCTCTGAATCAAAGGCCGCGGGTTCGACTCCGCGTACTACAAATTGAATGAATGAATTTATTTTACCTTTTTTTTTTTTATAATAGCTCGACATTAATGGCTTCCCTACGCCTGATGGAAAGCGAAAGAGAAGCCCTAGTCGCTGTGACAACTGGCAAGTAACTGGTTAGTTACCTGTCAGTTGCCACTGCCATGCCGGCCCAACCCTTACCACCCCCCCCCCCCCCCCACGAGCTCCGGAGACCCTACTCACCAGCAGAAACACGACCCGGAGGACATTTGGCTGCGGTATTCTATAGGGTGGAGGTCCTCCCCGGACGGGCAGCTCAATTCGAGCGAAGATTCGCTATGCCCTTATTAATGAATTTATTTACCTTAAAAAATATATACAGGATACCTACAAAATATAGGCTACACAAAAAAATAGTTTTCTTAAACACTAAGAACAGAACGTTGTTAGGTATAGCGAAAACAACATAACAATTTCTCATAACTTAACTGAGGCTATAAATAGTTATGTTATGTGACAATTATGGAGAAAAATCAGCCGTGAAACTGCAGATTTTATTTGAAATGTGTTTGGGTACCCAAGTATGTTAATTATGTGCATGAATATGTCTGCATTGCTCATGAACGTGAATTCGAACGCGTTTCGGGATTAATCGGTGTATAGCCAAAATACGAGTAGTCCTACAATTGAACTTAGGCCAGGATGACAGTGGCAACCGACAAGTTTGATTTGCTTACAAACCCAACTCGCTACTTGGGTTTGTCTTTTGCTTTCCATCTGGCGACGGGAAGCCACTACGCTTTGTCATCATCATCAGCCTGCAAACGCCCACAGCTGGACATAGGCCTGTCCCAATGTCAATTGTCATTAAAGTGGATTTGCTTTAGTCCCCTCGCTTAGCAGGCGGGTTGGTATGTTTTACGACATGTTGGTATGTTGACAGTATGTTTTATTCGTACCCAGATAAGAACTATCACAACAGGCAATACCCTGACATATTAATTAAATTAATCAAGAGTTTGTGGAGTGACGATTTGCGCAGGACGGCTGGCAAGTGCTGGATGCGAGAGGCCCGGGACCGAGCGAAGTGGCGAGCATTGGGAGAGGCCTATGTCCAGCAGTGGACTGATGTGGGCTGATGATGATGATGAATCAAGAGTTTTATTAATTCTTAGAAATTGATTAGAGCTCGAGCGTTCTGCACTAAGAAAAGAAAAGAAAAAATTATATTTAAATTATTTCCCCCATTTTTCCGATTACTCGTTAACCCTTTTATATGCTTCGGACCGCTCACGTTTACCGATTTAAACATGCATTCGCGACGCGTGACCCCGTGGCCAATGCACAAATATGCACGTCTCGATAGCTTTTTAATCGGGACATGGAAATGAGCGATCGTGAAACGAACGGTTATAAAATTAGGGTGTTTTCTGAGTAGCGTTTTATAGAGCTAGGCTGTGTACACACTAAGTGCATTGTAAGAGAGCCACCTATCTTTTCGCTCCAAGCCACCCTCACCTGCCCGTGGTGCATCCTGCCGAATAACAAACGAGGCGCTGGCAACCGACAGGTGGCGGTATAACTATCACAATTGAAGGCGTAGGCTAAATCCCACAGACCGATGACGAGCAGCAGCGTCACCGGAGTAAGAAGTTACGCCCTGCGATCGCCAAACCGCCTGCCCAGCGTGGCGATTATGGGTATATCCTCCGGAAGTTTGCCCTATGTGGCGAACAACTGGAGAGGCCTACGTCCAGCAGAGGATTGCAATAGGCTGATGATGATGATGATGATCACAGAGGTGGCAAACAAGCCAACGCTATAGAGGTCTGTAACACCACATGCAAAGATTTGACGTTACGTGGGTTGAATAGTAATTTAGCATTTACCTACCTACAATTTTTTAGGCTTAGGCTCTAGTTCCCCTGCCAATATCTTCTTGGCGTATAAGCTACTCAGTTCAGATTTATGTTTGTATTGGTCTGGGTGTTTTCTATGTATAACATGTATTTATTTACAAAAAAAAAAGTTTATCAGTTGTCTAGTACACACAGTACAAGCTTCGGCTTAGTTTGGGGCTAGATGGCGATGTGTGGTGTGGCCCAGTGTGGCATGTCTTGGGTTATTATTTACCATTACCACTTCGAGCAAAAACGCTGGATTAAGTTTTTTTAACCGACTTCGAAAAAAGGAGGAGGTTCTCAATTCGTCTGTATGTATAATATTTTTTTTTTTTTTTTATGTTTGTTCACCGATATTTCCGTCAATTATGGATGGATTTCAAAAATTTTTCGACAGTTCGACAGAGGACACTTCCGAGGTGGTCCCATTATCACCAAGTCAGGATCTGATGATGGGATCCTGGAGAAATTGAGGGCAACAACCGAAAATTGTATGCTCATATGGTGTTTTTGTTACGTAATCATATTTTACTCAGGTATATGCTTCCGGGCGTCAACATCTGGTGCTGATGATGAAGCCACAGAACTCCTTAACGGTTAGGAGTTAGGGGACAGTACTGACATTGGTCGATATTAAACTAGGTAGTAGTATGTACTTATGCAGGGCTAATAGGGCAGGTGATTTGGTAAGTGATATGCTTGATTCTCGATCGCAAAGTCTTCACTTGACTTAAAGCAAAATTTTTCATTCCTAAGTAAACCACTTAAGGACATTAATTAGCCTTTATTCAAGGTCACAGCACATTAACGCAACTAAAAATAGAGAAATAAAATTATTTTTAAAAAAAAATTAAACCGACTTCAAAAAAAAACACAAACGACCAAAACTAAAAAGCGATAAATAACGTAAATAATTCTATCCTTAATACATAATTATTTAAATATTACAATTATCACTTATTTTTGAAGTCGGTGCCAGCCAAACAAATAAATGTATTTGTCGTGTGGATTTGCCGGCCGCGCGCGTCATACCACAACAGCCTACGTTAGGTACCTAGAGGCTGGCACCGACTTCAAAAATAAGTGATAATTGTAATATTTAAATAATTATGTATTAAGGATAGAATTATTTACGTTATTTATCGCTTTTTAGTTTTGGTCGTTTGTGTTTTTTTTTGAAGTCGGTTTAATTACACATCCGATCTCTAAAGGGCAAAATGCAGCGCGTAATTACGTGTGCCGAAACAAAAGTAAAATATAACACGTTTAGCATATTATGCTAGGTTGGTATAGGCATAAATTGAAACGAATCGGTGATGTGAAAGAAAATTTGTTTTAAGCTCTTTTTAATAGATCGATTTAGTGTGACCCACGTGTGGTTTAGGTACCACGTGTGTTGTAGGCAAACAGTAGTATTGTACACGTTTTTTTATACACGTATTTAAGGATAGGTAGATAAAGTAAGAGTCACAGAAATATAACGCATATAGAATTATAAGGGCAGAAAATAGACTACAGATGAACATATAGTTATAAAAAAAGTATATAGTTTTTATATTCAGGTTATACCCCATCCTTCGTTTGTCAGGGCCTCGTTTGTTATTCGGCAGGATGAACCACGGACAGGTGAGGTTGGCTTGGAGCGAAAATATTATAGGTCCCTTACATTCCCGTTATTTTGTTATCAATATCAATGGGATCGGAATGAAGAAGAAGAATCCATAGAAACTGTAGACATATCCCCATTAGGTATTGTAGCATACACGAACATACAAACAGACACACACAACTACACACACTGTCAAACATCTGACAGTGACATCTGACACTGACATCTGACATTGACATCTGACACTGACATCTGACATTGACATCTGATATTGACATCTGTCGTCTCGTTCCTACAATTCATGCAAGGTGCGGGGCGCACCGCCGCCGAGTAAAGACGTGTTCGTGTGAGGATAGTGAGCCAATATATAAACTAAACACATCGTTCATTACTTTATTGTTCATGTAGAGCTATCATAAAAAAGCATGTGTGGTTGAATTTTTCAGCCGTAGATTGCACTAGTCACTTCCCTAATGGAATTGTCTAAAACAGTAAACGAACTTTGTCGAACGTCACAACGAAACGTCAATGATTTTAAATCGATTACATGTGCGTTCGAGCGCGGTTCCCTGATTCCTATTGCGGTCTCGTGTCGGGTGTCTGTGGTTTGACATTGTGTACAAGCAGCCTGGCATAACCGCAATAGGTGCGAATGTAGAATTGTGTAAGTGCTAATAATATAGCTATGGCTAATGTATGGATGTAAGGGAGCGACCTATTATCATCTTTTCGCTCCCAGTTACCGTCAACTGCCCGTGGCGCTGTCCTATCTGCCTGATGAACAACAAACGAGGCTCTGGCAACCAACTGAAGGTTTACCGCTTTCAATTTGATCATCACAATTAAAGGCGTAGCTAAAAATACCACAGGCCGATGACGGGCCGTGTCACCGGAGCAAGGGGTTACGCACTGCGATCGCCAGCCCGCCTACCCAGCGTGGCGATTATGGGATTATGGGTGGGATTTAATAATCCATAATTATGGTGATCACTGCTGGACCTTCCGTTTTTTTTTCAACCGGTGAAAATGCTTTTAGGCATACTCGCCGCTCGGGGGAGCGGAGGGTTATGTGGGACTCATCCCGCCTCGGAAGGATGGAAATGAGGCAGGAAATACCCACTAAAAACACAGGTCCCTCCGTCACGCGCACAATGGGTGGTGCCATGGACTGCTGGACCTTCGTAAGCTAAGATAAACTAGGTACACTTTACGTGGCAGTGGTCCGCCGGATCCGCGCCTTGGGCCTCAAAGTGGCCCTAGAGAAGACCGAGGCCATATGTTTCCATGGGCCTCGGCGCGCGCCTCCCACCGACTCTGTCGTGATGGTAGAAGGCGCGCGGATTCCCGTCGGCACAATCCTGAAATATTTGGGATTGTGGCTCGACGGGCGGTGGACGTTTAAGGGCCACTTCGAAAAGCTGTGGCCCAAGTTGGCGGGGACAGCGGGCGCATTAAGCGGACTGCTGCCCAATGTGGGGGGGCCCTCTGCAGCGTGCCGGCGACTCTACCTAGGCGTCCTCAGATCGATGGCCCTTTATGGGTCGCCGGTCTGGGCTGGCGCCATTACGGTGGAGACTTCCCGCGCGCTGTGGAGGGCCCAACGCCCCCTGGCGTTGAGGGCCATCCGCGGATATAGAACTATATCCGCGGATGCCGCCACCGCGATTGCCGGGTCCCTTCCGTGGGACCTGGACGCTGCCGTACTCGCCGCAGTCTACCTGTGGCGAGCCGAGCAGCGGTCGCGGGGCCTCCGGCCAGCGCCCGCCGAAGTCGGAGCGCAGAAAGAGGCCGTTGAGGCGGAGGCGCTCACAGTATGGCGTGAGCGCCTCGAGGCTGCCCCGTGGGGGCGCCGCACCACTCAGGCCATTGGCCCCATCTTGGAAGAGTGGATGCGGCGCCCCCACGGGGTGGTGACGTACCGGCTGACCCAGGTCCTCACGGGACATGGATGTTTCGGCCGGTACTTATGGAGGATCAGGCGAGAGCCTGATCCTCTATGCCGTCACTGTGACAGTGGCTCGGAGGACACGGCAGAGCATACGCTTCGGCATTGCCCTGCCTGGGCCAATGAGCGCTCCGTCCTCGTCACTGTCGCACAGGACCTCGATCTGCCGCAACTCTTGCGGCAGATGACGGCGTCGAAGGAGGTCTGGCGAGCGATGCTCGCATTCTGCGAGACAGTGATCTCGCAGAAGGAGGCGGCGGAAAGAGAGCGTGAGGCCGCGGTAGACGCGCCCGCTCTACGCCGCCCCCGGCCCGGGCGTCGCCGGAGGGCATACAACGCATCGTATGCCCTCTGAGCCTCTCCTTCGTGCCCCGAGTGGTGAGTGCGGGGGCGCGATCCACTCATAGGGGCGTAACGGTGTGGTGGGTGCAGCCACACCGTTGCACGAGGTCCGCCCGGGGGGCACTCTATTGCTCCCCGGATCCGGGGGTAGGGGTATTTGCCCTCCCCGGACCAGGAGTGCCGGCCGCTTATCATCTGCGGCTGGCCAGGGCAGGCAGGGATGTGGCCGTATGCTTCGGCGCTACCCGTGTCCCTGCAACTTGCTGCCCACTGGCGACACAGGGGGGTTTAGTGGGTATGCCCTCCCATCTTGGGAGGTGTGAGTCCCACACACCATGCCGCCTCCCCCCGGAGGCGGCATGAAGGTGCCTAATGCATTCCCCTCTAGAAAAAAAAAAAAAAAAAAAATAAGGTACACTTTACGTCCACAGCAGTCGGTTATTGCAGTTTAACTCAGCCGCATAACATTTTCCAATTACGTAAGTATATTTGGAATATTCGCTTGAAATGTTAAAGGTGGCCTGCATCCAGCGTGTCCTGCGACTTTTGCTTTGTCTGTTCCTAGTGTTCACATCGCTGGTGGGCATCACGGAATTTCATGTCGAAAGATCAATAACTTTTCTGGCTCAAAGTTTAAGTTTTTTGGCTGTATCAGTAATCTTATAATATCTTTTCTATTATTCTATCCCAATACGTACGTAACACTAGGTCACTGAATAAGGGGCTAGCTAGTTTTAGTACAACGCGCCACAATATTGTATTCTGTTCGGGTTTCCACGAATTCTAAAGGCACATTGATTTACACTTCAAGTGTCCATTGTTTCGCGTTTTCACAGTCTCGTGTTAATCACACAAGAGATTGGCTAACCTATGCCACTTCAGTACATAGAACAATGTGATCAGACCATTACCTTTTATATGACCCACGAAATGCTTTGAGAGACTATTTCATAGGAACCATGTGTTCTTTGTCTAGAAAATAAAGGTTTGACCACCGAGAAATTAAAGAGACACAAAAATTTATTGCTATCTACAATAATAATATAAAGAAGAAAGATTTGATTGTTTGTTTGAATTGACAAGGCTCCGAAACTACTGGACTGATTTGAATAATTCACTGTCGGAAAGCTACACCACACCATGGTGAATGTAGGTTATATATTATTATATTTAAAAAAAGTTAGGGATTCATGCTAAAACACCAATAATGTAACCCAAGGTGTAAAAAATTACCTACCAAAAAGCTTTGATATAAACTAACGTGTCTTGACTTCGTTACCATTAATAAATAACCCAAGACATGCCACACTGGGCCACAAATCGCCATCTAGACTCAAACTAAGCCGAAGCTTGTGCTATGGGTACTAGACAACTGATAACTTATTCAAATACTTTTTTTTTGTAAATAAATGCATAGAAAACACCCAGACCAATACAAATAGACATGTTCATAGCAACTTAACTGTTATGTCCCTAAATAAATAACTCTACAAAGAAGTCGTACTTTTATTGTTACTGAATTATAACTACATATTGATTGTCGTCTAACTCAAATACCCGAAGTGAAGCGAGGCCGGTTCGCTAGTAGCGTATATAAGCGTCACTGGCGTTCAAACGGTTAAGCACCGCCGCCATAACAGCTGCACTGTCAAACAGTAATTAGCAATGAATCACTGTCGGCACCCAGTGCTATACGAGACGACAGTTGTTAGGTCATGATATCTAATATTGTATTAGCTACCGTGATCTGATTACTTATGGCAGGCCAGACTTATCATCATCAGCCTGCAATCTTTCACTGCTGCCCCCCCCCCCCCCTCCCCCTCAATGACAATTGACATAAATAATAACCCAAGACATGCGAATAAGAGAGGTGGCTCGTATTGAGCTGCCCGTCCGGGGAAGGACCTCCACCCTATAGAATACCGCAGCCAAATGACCTCCGGGACGTGTTTCTGCTGGTGAGTAGCGTCTCCGGAGCTCGTGGGGGTTAGGGTTGGGCCGGCATGGCAGTGGCAACTGACAGGTAACTAACCAGTTACTTGCCAGTTGTCACAGCAACTTGGGCTTCATCTGTTTCTGCTTAGCCCAATGGTTGTCTGGTGGAGAATGCCAATGCGGCATTAAGTCCGCCTTTTGTACACTTCTTTTGTGCAATAAAGATTAAATAAATAAATAATATCTTCTATACTTATAATAAACCTGTAGAGAGGTCAATTCTGTACATGAAATATATTTTCAAAATAACTATTAGGGGGTGATTAGTGATCGATACTGATGCCAAAAATGCAATCAGTAAAATTTTTGTCTGTATGTCTGTATGTATGTTCGTTATAGAAACAAAAACTACTGAACGGATTTTAACGAAACTTGGTACAATTATTCTTCATTCTCCTGGGCAGGTTATAGTATACTTTTCATCAAGCTTCAATTAATAGGAGCAGAGCTATGACGGGAAGTGTTGGGAAAACGGGAGAAATTTTAACCTGTATGTTTGAACGCGCATCACGCAAAAACTACAGCATGGAATTGAATGCGGTTTTCACCAATATATTGCTGGAGGTCTAACTTAAAACTTAGGCACTTGGTATAGATAGGTATATATGGAAGTCCGTTATTTTCGAAACTCGATATCCACGCGTGCGACGCCGCCGGCACAGATAGTAAATAAATAAATAGTTAGTATTATTAACATGCCTTATTTGGAAGTGATATAAACGGACAACTTTTAAACTACCGAGCAAACACAGAGCTTAATAAAAGTTTGTTCAGTAAAACGATAAATAAACTGGACATATTTACTTCATACTTTCAAACCAGTTAAGTTGTCATTAGACTTGGTAACTTTCGATGTATTTTCGCTGGAGAAAACTGCATCAGTACTTATAAGTATTTTAATATTATGTTTTATTTATTAACTTTTTCCGGCGGATGTTCTAACTATGGCAAGAGTTTAATTGCGTGTATTACTTATTGATTATAATGGACTTGGAAGAACTTTAATGAGCTTATGAGTAAGGCAGCTTTTAATCGTTGATTATAACCGAGAAAGAATTGATTTTACCTACGAATTAAAACGTTTTTACTACTTTTTTCTTCGTATTTTAACTTTCAGTTATGTGTTTTAAAAAGCTTTTTTTTTATTGAAAAACAATGTCGAATGTATTTCAAATTATGTAACTCAATAGCTAATCATTTTGAGAGTAATATTTTATACCTATACATATCAATAGATAGACATAAAGAAGATTCAGTTAAAAAAGGTTCTGAAAAACTATTTCTTACATAGTTTTTTAAATTTTCGAAATTAGTGTAAAAATTCTCAAAAACCACAAAACTCTGAAAAAACATTAACATAATTCTGAAACTGTAATTCGAATAACCAGGTACCAAAAATTTTCTTTTCGGTCTTCTGACCACCCTTTATAACTAGGATTTCTATTTCGTAGTATAGATAGAACTATGAACTAGAATCTGGGACAAATTCATACGAAAATGTATCCAAATCATATGCCTTATAATAACCGTGTTTAAGATTTACGATTCTTAAGCAATTATTGGCATCGAAACCTTTGAGAATTTAATATCGCTATAATTCAATACATTCAGTAAATCGATTTGATGACTAGCCGTAGACATACTTACCGACCATCTGGTAGTAACAGGTCTAATGAATTGATCACGACATATGCGAATGGATGAATGGGGTCATATATATGTGCGAATTTATACTCTTTCAGTACGTAATAAGGGTGTCATGATTTGTGAAAAACTTGAAAAATTCGGTTGTGTCAAGGACGAACAATGATTTTGACGTACCAAATTAGTACGGATGGTAAAATGTACGGGTCTAACTGGGATGGTGGCCTCGTAAATGTGACATGTTAATTTATATCATCATCAACCTATGGCAGTTCACTGTTGGACATAGGTCTCTCCAGTTGTTCGCCACTGAGCAAACATCTCGAGCCTTTATCCATAATCGTCACACTGGGCAGGCGGGTTGGCGATCGCAGTTTAATTTATATCAATTTTCTTAATTTCAGTTAGCTTACATTTAATATTGGTAAACTTCGTCGATCCCACAGTGCCTAAAGACGAAAGTCTTCAACCTATTCTACCCGTTTCGGCAACATACGTTGCCGGAACTTTGACAAGGCTTGTCCACACACCACAAGTTTAAAGTTGCTCAGTGAGCTATGGAAAGAGTTATACTTGGCGTTTCTCTATGTCGACATAGTTCCAAGGATTAATAAGCTGAAGTGGCAGTGGGCTGGTTATATCAGACGTAGCACCGACAACTGGGGTAAACGAGCTCTGGAGTGGATACCCCTTCTCGACAAACATAGTGAAGGACACCCTTAGACCTCTACCTGTAGAGCGGACTCAGAAGCTGAAATGAATTTCTTCTTCTTTCTAGCTGAAAGAAAATGCCACGACCTCCTTTAGTTCCTTGCGATACCCACCGGAAAAAATGTGGTGATGATTTGTATACTTTGACCGTCAGCGCACCGTTATATGTGAAGTTAGATTGTACTTATGTGAGTGCATAATTTTAAAGTTGACGCAAGCTTTGCAAAGCTGCGGTTGGAAGCTACAATTACATATTTGATGAACGTAATCTGCAATTAGGTTTACCAAGAATTTGTACATAATTGCGTACATTTAGTATACATATATAGTACATATTTCATAGTACATAGTTGTATTAATGGCTACAAAGTCTGGCCTACACAATGTTGGTTCGTGTCGGCGAAACTTGTTCTCAATGGCCTTTTAAACTTCAAATCTCGTTGTCAACTATTGTGTCTCAAAGTCTGGCCCTTAGGACTATATATTGAATGTATTTTATCATAGACTTAAATAATACAACATAATCTACGAAACTGTTCGGTCATTTAAGTTATAAATGTGTGCATTTAGTAGCTAAAAGAACACACCTAAATTTTCTTTAGACAATATGTTGATAAGTATGTGTACGGAAGTTAACAGCCAAGAGATCACGAAACGAACATGTGAACTCTCTTTTCGTATTTTTATTTCGAGTTGCACAAATATTTCAATCAATCCATCAATCAACAGCCTTGGTCCGTCCACTGCTGAACGGAGGCCTAAAGACAAATATTTATTTAAATACAATTACAAACAGCCACGGAATAAACATGTCACAAAAATGTTTGTCCCGGGTGGGAATCGAACCCAAAACCCCTGGTTCAAAAGGCACGTGTCACTAATTAACGAGCCACCGGGCCAGCCAGTCTAGTGAGTTGTAAATTACGTGAATTGATCAGACCGGGAATTGAACCCGGATTCCGAGCATTCGGATTGTATGCGCTCAAGGAGAGCCTTAGACAATACGACACTGAGGTTTTCATTATTAAGATTGAATGGAGGGAATTCCAATTTACGACATGTAGTTTAGAGGCGATATCTAAGAGCGGCATAACTTCAAAGCGCTCCCATAGTAATATGATGAATGTATGGAACAATACACCTTTATTACACCTGCTATGTTTTTATGACGATATTATTCTAACCTGCGGTTTCCTGGTATTATCGAGTAATTTATCTTTATTAAAATATATCCCAAGACATGCCACGCTGGGCCACACATCTCCAACTAGGCCCAAAGTAAGCCGAAACTTGTACTATGGGTACTAGACAACTGTTAAACTTACTTAGGTCACTACCAAATGGGCCATCGGGCCAGTTAGGTTATAAATTAACCGGTTAAAGAAAACGTAGAAGGATGAAGTACAATAGATATATATGTCACCGGAAAATAGCAAGAATCGTAAGTTGATCAATTTCCTAGGTAGTTGATTAACTTTCGGAATATAACAAACGGTAGTTGAAATGTATTATTTTACGCAATGGATTTCAGTTAGTTGATCAATTTACGGTAGCCTGACAGTTATTTAATAATTTACGATTTTGACACAAGTAAAATCGTACTCAAATGGGCCAATCGTTGCTCAATGTACTATTTAACGGTGCACTATTGCCCGTAACTTAATACGCTGTTCCCTGATTGGTTGCCGGGATAACGCCACGTGAGTCATTGAACCAATCAACGTTCACCTCACCTTCGTCGGATGATTTTACGGCAAGACCCCGTAAAATGATCAATTTACTAAAATACATACGTTAAATAATACATTTCAACTGCCGTTTATTATTTTCCGGAAGTTAATCAACTACCTAGGAAATTGATCAACTTACGATTTTTGCTATTTTCCGGTGACATATATATATATAAATCTTAGAGGTCAGGCTAGGCTGGCGTCGAAAAACCTCAGCTGTTCAAATCAGGCGGGCCGTAGGCTTGTTTGTACAAAAAGAATACTCTTTATTGCACACCCAAATTTACTTAAAACTAGACAAAGTACCTATAAGTACCATCATTGTATTATTATATATACATTTTTTATGTATGAGGTTTTAAAAAAAAGGACCACCAGAGTCTATCTACATTGCATACATTGTTGCACAAATTAGGTCGTCTCATCGCTATGATCTCTTTCAGACAACCTTTGAGTAGAGAATAGTAATATGATTTCTCCTCTACCTCAGCGGAGTATAAACTAGCAATTTCCCAGGATAATATTATATTTTACAAATTTATTAAAACCTAACCTTTATTATTTAATTATTAATAACATAGAAACAATTGATTTAGTGAATATGTATGTAGTACACTGTACAATAAAATGGTGTTTATAAATACATTTATGATATTAAAACCTAACAATAGTAAGCTTTTAAACTATCATGTTCCATTGCATTTTTTTTTCATATTAGCACGGCATTACGCTATACATTATAGTTTCTATTTACCATAAAACAAAATACAGAATCCAACGTAAAAACCTACCCATTTATTGACCTAAAATTTTGAAAATTAATGTTATGGATGACAATGCAATAATGCTATCTATACTTATAATAAATCTGTAGAGAGGTCAATTCTGTACATGAAATATATTTTCAAAATAACTATCAGGGGGTGATTAGTGATCGATACTGATGCCAAAAATGCAATCAGTAAAATTTTTGTCTGTCTGTCTGTCTGTCTGTCTGTCTGTCTGTCTGTCTGTCTGTCTGTATGTTCCTTATAGAAACAAAAACTACTCGACGGATTTTAACGAAACTTGGTACAATTATTCTTCATACTTCTGGGCAGGTTATAGTATACTTTTCATTACGCTACGATCAATAGGAGCAGAGTAGTGAAGGGAAATGTTGGGAAAACGGGAGAAGTTACTCCATTTTTTAAGCTTCCGTCGCGTGTGCAGCCTTAATGGTTAAAGTTACATAGAAATTATGTATGACAGAAATATTTTACATAAAATTGACTAAAAAATATCCCGCAACAGCATATGTCTATCTCTTATGGTTGACTCACAATAACACGTGTAACTCCTGATAGCTTAGCAGTTCGGAGCATTCTGATTATATTTGTTTACTCTTACGTTTATAATACTCTCATTTATCCCAAATTTAAAAAAGTTATCATTATTACCTATTCAATAAAAAAAGAATCATAGAAATCGGTATAGAAACACCAAACTTATACATGAAATAAGCCATCGCGCCGTCGCACGTGAATACTGAATCATGCTATAAGGATTATTTTTAACCGACTTCGAAAAAAGGAGGAGGTTCTCAATTCGTCTGTATGTATAATATTTTTTTTTTTTTTTTTTTATGTTTGTTCACCGATTATTCCGTCAATTATGGATGGATTTCAAAATTTTTTTTGTTCGATAGAGGACACTTCCGAGGTGGTCCCATTATCACCAAGTCAGGATCTGATGATGGGATCCTGGAGAAATTGAGGGCAACAACCGAAAACTGTATGCTTAATGGTGTTTTTGTTACGTTATCATATTCTACTCAGGTATATGCTTCCGGGCGTCAACATCTGCTGCTGATGATGAAGCCACAGAACTCCTTAACGGTTAGGAGTTAGGGAACAGTACTGACATTGGTCGATAGGAACTAGGTAGTAGTATGTACTTATGCAGGGCTAATAGGGAAGGTGATTTGGCAAGTGATTTGCTTGATTCTAGATCACAAAGTCTTCACTTGACTTAAAGCAAAATTTTTCATTACTAAGTAAAACTCTTAAGGACATTAATTATCCCTTATTCAAGGTCACAGCACATTAACGCAACTAAAAATAGAGAAATAAAATTATTTAAAAAAAAAAATTAAACCGACTTCAAAAAAAACACAAACGACCAAAACTAAAAAGCGATAAATAACGTAAGTAATTCTATCCTTAATACATAATTATTTAAAAATTACAATTATCACTTATTTTTGAAGTCGGTGCCAGCCAAACAAATAAATGTATCTATATTGTTGTGGGGATTTGCCGGCCGCGCGCGTCATACAACAACAGTCTATGTTAGGTACCTAGAGACTGGCACCGACTTCAAAAATAAGTGATAATTGTAATTTTTAAATAATTATGTATTAAGGATAGAATTACTTACGTTATTTATCGCTTTTTAGTTTTGGTCGTTTGTGTTTTTTTTTGAAGTCGGTTTAATTTTTTGTGTAACGGTTGCCGCGCTCGACACGGGTCGCGGCGGCGGTAGGGTATAAAAAGGCGGGAGGTCCGAGAGCTAGCTTCATTCAATATTTGGCTGTTGATGCGTTCAGAGCGATCGACCTTATTGACAGACAATAATTGATATTGAGAAACCGTTAGTGTTTAAATAGTTTATTTGAATTTCTTTTGTTGTTATATTGTAAAATATTCGTTCAAATTAAAAATTATTAAGCGTAGGTACTTTTATTAATTAAAGTAGTTATAAGTAACTACTAAACGTATTTTGATGAAACTTGGTACAGTTATTCTTCATACTCCTGGGCAGGTTATGGTATACTTTTCATCACGCTACAATCAATAGGAGCAGAGCAGTGTTGGGAAAACGGGAGAAATTTTATCTGTATGTTTGATCGCGCATCACGTGTAAACGGACGGAACTATATGCGGTTTTCACCAATGTATTACTAGAAGTCTAACTTAAAATATAGGTACCAATTTATGGAAGTCCGTTATTTTTGAAACCCGATATGCACGCGCGCGACGCCGCTGGCACAGCTAGTGATGGAATAAAAGCTGGTTTTAAAAACATTTTTACAGTCATTATTTAATATGTATATTGTAAAATTTTACTTTTTGTAAGACATTAGTCTTGTTTAAGATATAGTTAACGTATATAGCTTAATAAGGAGCGTCAACAGTATTCTGGTGGCTATTAAGGATAAACCCTCATGTCCCATATTTAGGCACTGGACTGACTTGCATGTCCAGGGATCTTATAACCCTTTATTTGTGCATTAGGAAAATAAATTATTTTATACGAATGAATGTACCTTACTTACTAACTTAGACTTAGGAATATATTGTTACTAACCAAAATATGGAATAATTCTGAAATAAATGATTATTATTATTAATAGCTACCGGACTCTAAAGTACATAGTAACAAAAAATGAAATTAAACAACTAACTTCCATCTTCATCCAATTAACCTACTTGGATATAATTTAGGTCACAGGCTTAACTTATAATTAGCTGTAATAACCTGATAAGCGGTTGTCTGTAATAGTTAGTTAATTAAATTGAACATCAACTAAAACAAGTTGTTATACTTAGATAAACTCTCCTGAGCGAATGTCGGCCATAGTGACCAAGTTCTAATACCTACAATTTGTTCTTTCATACTCAGTTAGCCTCGGCGAATAATCCGAAAAATCCGAGTTCGATTCCCAGTCTGGCCAATTTTGGATATGAACTTCTCAACAAATAATCATCCAAATAAACTTACGCATTTAGAATAGACACAAAATGTAGGATAAACACAATTTTTTTTACTGCTCTTGTATGTAAGTACTGCTTTTTTTCTGTTTTCAAATTCTTTAATTTCAGAACAGAAAAAACAATTTCTGTTAAGAAATTAAATAATACTCAAATCAGAAGAAACAGTATTTAGCAATTTTAGACGCGACATAAAATTTTGTAAGCTTAATAACAAGCTCTTCCATAATCCCTTCGATTTCTAAGAGAGGTAGGGCATAGGTAGCGAATCTTCGCTCGAATTGAGCCGCCCGTCCGGACCCGAAGGACCTCCACCCTATAGAATACCGCAGTCAAATGACCTCTGGGTCGTGTTTCTGCCGGTGAGTAGGGTTTCCGGAGCTCGTGGGGGGTTAAGGTTGGGCCGGCATGGCGGTGGCAACTGACAAGTAACTGACCAGTTACTTGCCCGTTGTCACAGCGACTTGGGCTTCTCTTTCGCTTTCCATCAGGCGTAGAAAAGCCATTATGTCGAGTCACTATAAAAAAAAATTAAGATCACTTCGTTTATTTGTTGATAACATGCACCTTGCCGAATTTCATTATAGGTCAAAAGGAAATAAGCACTTGAAAGAGTTTTGATAAGGAAGTTTGCGCTATCGAATGTAGATTACAGCATGATATTTTGCTACTACATAATACATATTACCATGTGGTTGATACAGTCATCTTCCTTTATAACTCCGTTTCGTATTTTATAACTTTTTATTGAATTGGAAACGGGATCGGAGACGGGAT
>CM062092.1:13718084-13879909 GCA_031163375.1 Conogethes punctiferalis | reverse complement strand
TATGGGTACTAGACTACTGCTAAACTTACTTAGATACTTTTTTTTGTAAATAAATACATATTATACATAGTAAACCCCAATACAAACAGACATGTTCATGAGCACAAAAGTTTGTACTGTGAACACGACCCTTGGCTCATAATGCAGAGGTCACTACCAAATGAGCCATCGGGCCAGTCAGGTTATAAATTAACCGGTTATAGAAAACGTAGAGGGATGATGTACGATAGATAAATAAATCTTAGAGGTCAGGCTAAGCTGGCGTCGAAAAAGCTCAGCTGGTCAAATTAGGCGGGCTTGTTTGTACAAAATAGATTGATTTAGTGAATATGAATTATGTATGTAGTACATTGTACAATAAAATGGTGTTTATAAATACATTTATGATATTTAAACCTAACAATAGGAAGCTTTAAACTATCATGTTCCATTGCTTTTTTATATTAGCACGGCATTATGCTATACATTATTGTTTTTAGTTACCGTAAAACAAAATACAAAATCCAACGTAAAAACCTACCCATTTATTGACCTAAAATTTTGAAAAAATAATGTAATGGATGACAATGCAATAATTCTATGATGGAATAAAAGCTGGTTTTAAAAACATTTTTAGCAGCTGGTTTTGACAGGCTCGTTGGCTCATTTGGTAGTGACCTCTGCCCTCTGAGCCAAGGGTCGTGGGTTCGATTCCCGCACAGTACAAACATTTGTGTTCATGAACATGTCTGTTTGTATTGGTCTGGGTGTTTTCTATGTATAATATGTATTTATTTACAAAAAAAGTATCTAAGTAAGTTTATCAGTTGTCTAGTACCCATAGTACAAGCTTCGGCTTAGTTTGGGGCTAGGTGGCGCTGTGTGGCCCAGCGTGGCATGTCTTGGGTTATTTATTTATTATTATTATTTTTACACTCATTTTTTAATATATATGTATAATTTAACTATATCTTAAACGAGACATTAAGCTAACAAACTCTATAGTACATAGTAACAAAAAATTAAATTAAACAACTAACTTCCATCTTCATGCAATTAACCTACTTGGATATAATTTAGGTCACAGGCTTAACTTATAATTAGCTGTAATAACCTGATAAGCGGTTGTCTGTAATAGTTAATTAAATTGAACATCAACTAAAACAAGTTGTTGTACTGGCCATAGTGACCAAGTTCTAATACAATTTGTTCTTTCATACTCAGTTAGCTTCGGCGGATAATCCGAAAATTATGAATTCGATTCCCAGTCTGGCCAATTTAGGATATGAACGTCTCAACAAATAATCATCCAAATAAACTTTCGCATTCGGAATATCAGTCGGATAAACACAATATTTTTACAGCTCTTTTATGTCCTTCTGCTCTTTTTCTGTTTTGAAATTCATTAAATTTAGACAGAAAAAAACAATTTCTCTTAAGAAATTAAATAATACTCAAATCAGAAGAAACAGTATTTAGCAAATTTAGACGCGACACAAAATTTTGTAAGCTTAATAACAAGCTCTTCCATAATCCCTTCGATTTTATTAAGATCACTTCGTTTATTTGTTGATAACATGCACCTTGCCGAATTTCATTATAGGTCAAAAGGAAATAAGCACTTGAAAGAGTTTTGATAAGGAAGTTTGCGCTATCGAATGTAGATAACAGCTTGATATTTTGCTACTACATAATATTACCGTTTCGTACCGGTTCGTGATGTCTACACTGGCTAGTACTCAGTCACAAGTGGAGGTATTAGCTCATGAGTGTGATCGGTTGGAGATGAGGGGTCGCCAGAAAATTCTCCTGATCCACGGTGTCCCAGAAGCCCCCATTGAAGACTCCAAGGCTGCCGTTATGAAGGCTATTGAACCCTTCAAGTTGCCACTAACTCCAGATATGCTTAGCCGGAGTCATCGTATCGGACGTCAGTCAAAAGAGAAGCCCAGGCCTGTCCTTATTAAATTTTGTCGGACTGAGGACCGTGACACAATATGGTCTTCGAAGTCAGGTCTCAAAGGCTCAGGACTAACTCTCTCAGAATTCTTGACGAAGACCCGTCACGACACGTTTCTGGAGGCCCGTAAGCGGGTTGGCGTCTCAAACAGTTGGACGAAGAATGGTGTGGTTGTCGTCGCGATGGCAGATGGTAAGCGGCTCAGGGTGACAACAATGGGCGAGCTCAACAAAATCTGTCCTCCCGTCATCAGCGTGCAGCCGGCGACGACGAGTAAGGGCCAAGAAGCATCCGCCGCCGGTCGATCCAGGCGAACACGGAAGTTGTAGTTGTTGCTAATTGTAGTATGTATCCTGTAACTTCCTATTCTAACTGTCTTATCGGGTAGTAATACTACACTTTTAGTTGCTTCCACCGCCCACTTCAACTATTTTAATCTCACTTTTAAAAATATTTTATTCACCTGTACCTTTGTTTACATTTTTCTCGGCCGTCACTTGTCAAATTGACATAAAAAAATCTTTTTTTTTTTTTTTTTCTCTACATCTTGTCTTTCTTGCTTTGGGAGTAAAGTGTTTAGGCCAATATTATACTATTTTGTTCTGGGCGTGTTCCTTTTCATCAAAATTGTGAATGATAATACTTTTATACTTTTTATTTCATTGTTATTTTGTGTATCGTACTCTATACACTGGTGGGTAAAGGAAGTGCATCCTTGTACGCGGCAATTAATCTAGTTGCATTATATATATATATTTATATACACATATATTTATTTATATTATTTTTAGTATTTATTTATGTATTCTCCAAATACCACTGATGACCAAATTGATCCATTTCTTTCCTTTTCTTCTTCATCACAGGATAGTTTCCACTCCACTTCTATACCTTTGACTGAAATACTTGAAAATACTTTTTCTGACGTTCCTAAAAATTTTAATGTCGTTCATATCAACGCGCAGAGTATACCAGCTCATTTTCCTGATATGCTCACGACCTTCGACAACAAGAATATCCACGCAGTTCTTGTGTCAGAAACATGGCTTAACCCTTGTCTCCCCTCTTCTTCCTTTTCACTTCCAGGTTTTCAACTTATAAGAAATGATCGTACGATCCCACATTCCATTCTCTATTATTAATATGTCTCCATCCACATCCTCTTCAGATTTTGCACAGCACCTTTTTATAGAAGTCACACTTTCACAATACCAAGCTTCTCTTAGGGGTCTTCTATAGTCCATCCCTGAGGGTTGACTACTTTGCTTCCCTCGAGAGACTATTGGAGGACATCTCTCCCATTTATAGGCACACTATCCTAATGGGAGATTTCAATACTTGCCTTTTGAAGAATGACTCCCGTGCCAGACGCCTAAGAGAAGTTATCGATTCCAGTAATTTTCATATCTTACCTCTTGACGCTACTCATTTCTTCCCTAATAGCTCCCCATCTCTTCTAGATCTTGTAATCGTCTCTTCCACTGACCTGGTTGCTAAACATGGTCAAAGTCCTGCTGATGCATTTTCTTACCATGATCTTGTATTTTTGTCTTACAAGACCCGCCCTCCTAAATCCAAGGCGAAAACTCTTCTACAGCGCAATTTTGGTGGTATGAAAGTTGAGGAGTTGCGCAGGGATGTCATCGATGCTGATTGGTCAGGGATTTTCGCTGCCGATGATGTAGACGATAAGGTTCACCTGTTCAACTCTCTACTGATCCAGATTTTTGATAAGCATGCTCCTGTTCGTCCGGTAAAGGTGAAGCATTCCCCTGCACCATGGCTTACAAATGAACTGAAGATTTTGAGAGACAAAAAGAATACTGCTAAGTTTAAGTTCAAAATGGACCCGTCCGTGAAAAACCGCGAAAAATATAAGTTGTTAAGGAATCGCTGCAATAGAATGTGTAGAGACGCTCAACGACGCCACATCCACCAGTCTGTTGAAAATGGTAACCCAGCGAAAGTCTGGAAATTTTTAAAATCACTTGGAATTGGAAGATCTCGTAATGACCCTCTGCCAAAAGATATTAACTTCAACTCTTTGAATAAACATTTCTCTACGTCTGCTGCCATTGACGGTGCAGTAAAATTAAATACTTTAAATCACCTGTCATCTCTTCCAATTCCAGATTATTCCCCATTTGTCTTTAGTCAACTTACCGAATGTGATGTTAAGAAGAATATCTTGTCTATTGCCTCTAATGCTGTCGGTAGCGATAGCGTTAGCCGTAATATGATTATTCCCATCCTTGATATCCTTACTCCTATCATTACCCACATACTCAACTTTTCCCTGTTCTCAAGCACATTTCCCACCCCGTGGAAAGACGCCCAAGTGACACCTCTTCCAAAAAAGTCCAACCCATCTTCATTTTCTGATTATCGCCCCATTTCTATTCTGCCATTCCTCTCAAAAGTCCTTGAGCGTGTTGTTCATCAACAGCTCAGCCCTTTCCTCATAAGAAACAATATCCTTAGCCCCTTTCAATCCGGTTTTCGTCCAGGTCATAGTACGGTTACGGCTCTGGTCAAGATTACTGATGACATTCGCCATGGTGTGGACGGTGGACGTCTAACTGTGCTGGCGCTGCTTGATTTCAGCAACGCTTTTAACACTGTGGATTTCGATGTCCTCCTTGGCTTGTTACGTTCTCTTAACATATCTCCATCGGTGGTTGACTGGTTTCATACATATCTTTATGGTCGCCGGCAACGTATTCGTGTTGATGATTCACTTTCTGCTTGGTGTGAACTCGGTTCCGGTGTACCCCAGGGTGGTGTCTTGTCTCCTTTACTCTTTTCTGTCTTTATCAACTCAATTACTGATAATCTTTCATCTTCCTACCATCTCTATGCAGACGACCTTCAACTATATACTCAGAGTGGCCTTGGCGAACTGCCGGCAGCCGTGTCTCGACTTAACATAGACCTGAAGCGAATCTCTGAGTGGAGCGAATCATTTGGCCTCAAGGTCAATCCTTCTAAGACTCAGGTTATAATTGTCGGTGGCACGCGAATGATTTCGCGGGTAAATTGGGAACTACTCCCACCTATTGTATTTGACGGTGTCCAGATTCCGTACAGCCGAGTGGTTAAGAACCTAGGGGTTTACTTGGACTGTTCCCTAAATTGGAATGCGCATATTAAGGAAATTAGCAGAAGAATGTTCGCATCTGCAGCTTCTTTAAACCGACTGCGTAACTTTCTGCCGATTCCCACCAAGATTGCTCTTGTACAGGCCCTATTACTTCCCATTCTTGATTATGCAGATAGCTGCTACTTAGATCTCAATGAAATTTTTCTCGACAAGCTCGAACGACTTCAAAACTTCTGTATTCGCATTATCTTCGGTCTACGTAAGTATGATCACGTCTCCGAATTTCGTTCCCAGCTTAAATGGCTTCCCATCCGCCGTCGTCGTGAGCTCCATGTTCTTTCTCTGTTGTATTCTATTCTTTTCAATCCCTTGTCACCCCCTTATCTGAAAGAGCGCTTCAAATTCTTGCAACCCACCGGGGATCGTGATATACGCTCATGCCGCGATCTTATTCTGTCATTCCCTCCTCATCTATCCAAGTCTTACTCTCAGTCCTTTACTATCCAATCCATTCGTCTGTGGAATTCCCTTCCCCTTTCTATCAGGCGTTCTCAGTCACTTCCTGTCTTCAAGTCTCATCTAAAATCCTACCTCCTGTCCCGTTAATAACACTGTCCTTTCTGTTTTTATGGTATTTATTATTTGTATGTATTTATTTATTTTATTATGTGTGTGTATGTGTATATTAAGTTTTAAAAATATGATATATTATAGATGTGTTTATTTATATATTATATACTATAATTATTGTTTATATATAGCTATAATATTTATTGAAACAGTTTGCACGACTTTGCCCCTCTCTTCAGAAATCTACACTTCCTTTACCTGAAGGTTGTCTGGAAGAGATCGCTTACTAGCGATAAGACCGCCTAGATTGTACCACAAGATGTCTGTATCACCTTTTCTGTACTAATTGTGTATTTTGTGCAATAAAGAATATCTATCTATCTATCTATTACCATGTGGTTGAAACAGTCATCTTCCTTTTTAACTTCGTTTCGTATTTTTTAACTTTTTATTGAATTGGAAACGGCGTCGGGGACGGGATCAAGAACCAAAGTGAAGAACATGTATACATACACACACACGCGCAAACACACACACAAACACATATACATACACACACACACACAAGTTCTCTTAAGTTAACTACTATGTTTATTTCTTTAGCTTTTAAATGAAATTACTATTGCTAATAATAAAATAACTGCTGTATGATATAGGAGAGCGGAATTTCCTGGCACAAGTGTATTTGTACACTTGAAACTCCAAACTCTACTCATTGTAAACCAAACTTGTTAATGCCATAATGAAAGTAGAATCGGTATTGGGGATGGAAGTGGGGTCGGGATTGGGAATGGAAGCGGGGTCGGGATTGAAAATTAAAACGAGGTTGAGTTTTGGAAATGAGATGGACGATATCGCAAACGAAAAAGGGACCGAGAAAACCACCGGAAAAGGGGTAATAATTGAATTTGCAAAAGACATCGAGCATAGGATTTAATTCTGGGGCAGTATAAAGTTCACCGGGTCTACTTTTATTAAAAAGCAAGCAAAGATAATTATAAATATTAATTAAACTGCGCACTCATTAATTACGTCCAATATACCAGAACATGTGCACAAAGAATTTCCTGTTCAATGAAAGCAGCTCATTTAAGCAGATTTATCAATCCCCGATGAATCAGTTCATTCATTACTGGGAACACATTTTGTCGTTTAAGCTTTTTACAAAGTGATAAGATGCATCACATGTACATCACATCAAATTACGTTTTTCCTTTGTTTATATGTCGTTATTAAGCTGAGCACACGATTTAATTTCCAAATATTCCTAGAATCAAGACGGATATTGAAAATTTTATTCTTTTTTAGAGAAGGTAGTGGGCTGGTCATGTCTACCATAAAACCGATTGGTGGAGCAGACGAATCTTGAAATGGACACCGCTTATAGTCAGACGTAGTATAGAATAATAGTCCGTTGGGCTGACGACCTTAGAAGAACTGCTGGTATGGCAGGATAGGGGAAGCCCGGGGTAGATAAATGTGGCGCGAATTAAAGGAGGCCTACGTTCAGAAGCGGACGAAAGCTGGCCAGGTGAAGTGACGATTTGCGCAGAAAGGCTGCTAAGTGGATGCGAGAAGCTCGGGATGGATCAAAGTGGCAAACATGATGATGAACGAGGGTGTTTCAAAATGAAATGGCCGATAGATGGCGTCATGTAGCCCGTGGTTAGGCTATCACGCAATTGGTCAAGTGCAATGTAAACGTCAGTGGCGTGTCAAAATGAACCAATCACGCAATACTTGGCCCTGATGCGTATGTGGCGGCATCTGGTGAATTATTTTTTTCAGAAAATACTTATTTACTAAAACGGGTGTTTTACCCTGGCACATCGACTTATAAGTTGAAATCACAAAAAGTTCCATAGTGGCCAATTACGACCCCATAAGTGCACGAATAAGAAAGATATATTGGGGGTAGTAATCTGTTCTAGGGGTGAGAGCCTTTCGTTCCCCCAACATTCCGGTGATGATGACAAGGCCAACGTCCTGCTATGTAGTCATTTAGAAAAAAAAAATGAATAAAACTTATATTTATAACTTTAAATAAATAACCCAAGACATGGCACGCTGGGCCACACAGCGCCACCTAGCCCCAAACTAAGCCGAAGCTTGTACTATGGGTACTAGACAACTGATAAACTTACTTGGATCCATTTTTTTTTGTAAATGAATACATATTATACATAGAAAACACCCAGACCAATACAAAACGATATGTTCATGAACACAAATGTTTGTACTGTGCGAGAATCGAACCCACGACCCTTGGCTCAGAGGGCAGAGGTCACTAACAAATGAGCCACCGAGCCTGTCAAAGTTTAATAATAGTGATTCTTGTAATCAGTTAAACTTTACTTCCAGCTCGTAGCATAAGAACTAAAACTAGGTTACGCGTTGGTTATCTATCGGTTATCGTATCAGCTATTTCGCACGTGGCAGATAAATGATTTTGGAATGTCAATGCGTTATAAAGGAATGCCTTATCCTAAGTAATTGATAACAGTGCCAATATAATAAGCCAATGACTAATTTGATTGCAATTTGTTATGTTTGGTGTCAGCCTCCAGGACAGTCAGGTGAAGTGACGATTTGCGCAAGATGGCTGAACTATAGTACCTACTTATAGTAGGTAGAACTATCATCCTTTCGCTCCAAGCCACCCACACCTGCCCATGGTACATCCTGCTGAACAACAAACGAGGCTCTAGCAACCGACTGGTGGCGGTTGCTAGAGCCTTTGGTTGAACGCGACTGGCTCGATGGCTCATTTGGTAGTGACCTCTGCCCTCTGAGCCAAGGGTCATGGGTTCGATTCCCGCACAGTACAAACATTTGTGTTCATGAACATGTCTGTTTGTATTGGTTTGGGTGTTTTCTATGTATAATAATATGTATTTATTTACAAAAAAAATGTATCTAAGTAAGTTTATCACTTGTCTTGTACCCATAGTACAAGCTTCGGCTTAGTTTTGGACTAGGTGGCGCTGTGTGGCCCAGCGTGGCATATCTTGGGTTAATTTATTGATTATTATTAAAATATAAAAATTAAATCCAACGGGGGTGTCAGTTCAACGTTTTGATCGGAACAGAATATTTCAGTATAACAACATGTGCATATTGAGTCATTTCTCAAATTTGCATACTCATGCTGTCAAGTTACGGGTAAAATGTAATAAGAATAAAAAAAATGTAAGATAAACATATCGAACCCAAAATGCAAAGTTGCAAAAGTCTTTGAACTCTGACGCACTTCTACACACAGAACGGAGACGAAGACACGAGAGATTGTCTTTTTAGGGATCCGTATGGCCTCAACATACTACGGGCATTATTGTTATTATACTCTCAACTCTCTCGTGACCGAATTTTAAGAGAGGTAGGGCATAGCGAATCTACGCTAGAATTGAGCCGCCCGTCCGTGGAAGGACCTCCACCCTATAGAATACCGCAGTCAAATGACCTCTGGGTCGTGTTTCTGCCGGTAAGTAGGGTTTCCGGTGCTCGTGGGGGGTTAGGGTTGGGCCGGCATGGCGGTGACAACTGACAGGTGACTGGCCAGTTGCTTGCCCGTTGTCACAGCGACTTGGGCTTCTCTTTCGCTTTCCATCAGGCGTAGAGAAGCCATTATGTAGAGCCACTATAAAAAAGCAGCGTCACCGGAGCAAGAAGCTACGCCCTGCGATCGCCAACCCGCCTGCCCAGCGTGGCGATTATGGGTATATCCTCCAGATGTTTGCTCTAAGTGGCGAACAACTGGAGAGGCCTATGTCCAGCAGTGGACTGTAATAGGCTGATGATGATGATGATGATGATACTCTCAACTCTCTCGTGACCGAATTTCGGTCATGGCGGTAAATCTCCAACGAGATTAGCCAAATACGCAGAAGATATTATTCAAACCTACCGGACGACTAAGGCTTCGTTCAAATATGCGGTTTCCACCCGCGAAAACGCCTTCATCCCGCTCTACCTCTGTTCGCACTATCCGCGCGGCAAGGCGCGGCGTTCACACTGCGGTTTGGCGGGTAAACCGCTAGTACCGCTACCCCTGTGCACACTATCGCGGCGGCCGCGGCCGCGTTTTGCGGTCGATCGCGGCGGTCGTTTTGCGGCTGCCGCCGAACAGATTACCCGTTAGTCTAAATGTAGCATACACGAACATATAAACAGACACACACAACTACACACACTGTCAAACATCTGACAGTGACATCTGACACTGACATCTGACATTGACATCTGACACTGACAACTGTCGTCCTACACTTCACGCAAGGTGCGGGGTGGGAGGACAGTCAGTCTGCGTCCCACCGCCGCCGAGTAAAGACGTGTTCGTGTGAGGATAGCGAGCCGATATCATCGGTACCATCACATCGTTCATTACTTTATTGTTCATGGTTATTTCATATGTGGATTAGTGTCTACTACACTAAACACAAAAAAACGCATGTCTGAACGGGCTCTAAATTGGTTCAGTGGTAATGACTGCTGCCTCTGATGACGGTCGCGGGTTCGATCTCCGCACTTTACAAACATTTAATTTTGTGCGCTGTATAAAAAAATACTGAAAAGAAAAACTCTTTAAATTTGCACCACATTCCTCTGAGTTCCAAGGCAGCAGTTCTTTTTAGGTAATTAACTCTACGGGTTACGGGGCGGACGTA
Source organism: Conogethes punctiferalis (assembly GCA_031163375.1). Taxonomy (NCBI): domain Eukaryota; kingdom Metazoa; phylum Arthropoda; class Insecta; order Lepidoptera; family Crambidae; genus Conogethes; species Conogethes punctiferalis. Next base: position 13,869,636 of record CM062092.1, on the reverse strand, counting down.
TAATACAACTAATGGAAATAGTCCAAAAATAATATTTTTTTATTCTACAAATGCTTTGATTATAAGTATGTACGGAATCACGTACGGTTTCGACTCGCGCTTAGCCGGTCTTCGATATAGATGATTAACGCAATAATTGGTCCCTGTGATATTGCTCCAAAAATGTCGCATCGTAATTTTGAAGTGCCCACTTACATCCAATTTTAAAGCCGATATCTTTGTAACGGTTTTATTATAAGACCCGGTTTCAGTCCATGCTGATAAAGTTCCCATTTAATTAATAATTAAAAAATGTGTGCATTATCTGGAGGACAAGTAGCGAATAGGGCTATCTGAGACTTGTCAGTGACGATACAGTCTCGTAGAAGTCTACATCGTTATTAGAGTCGAATATGATAGGTTTGTATTTATGTCGGTAGGCATTTTGGATGCCAGACAATTATAATGTGTTGAAATGATACTGATGTCATATTTATTATATTCAGCAGGTAGAAATAGGAACGTAGCATACCTACTCGATGACTGGCTCGGTGGCTCAATTGGTAGTGACCCCTGCCTTCTGAACCAAGGGTCGAGGGTTCGATTCCCACCCGGGACTAACATTCGTGTGATGAACACTTGTGTTTGTTCCGTGTCTGGGTGTTTATATTTGTATTTAAGTATTTATTTGTAGTACCTACCTTTATTGTTCTGATACCCATAACACAAGTGCTTACGCTACTTACTTTGGGATCGGAGCAATGTATGTGATGTTGTCTGATACTCGTATGTTCCGATTTCTGACTCACTCAATGTAAAATTTGTAAGATTTAATAGAAAATACTACTGTCGAATTCGGAAGGTAGTTTCTATCGATAAAATCTGTATATATTGTTAGGTTAGGATAGGAGCGATTGCTACTTTATTTTCATGACTTTTAATTGGTTTATAAAGAATTTCAGTTAAAATATCAATAAAAATATATACAAAAGAAATTAATGGGGATGGTAAGATTCGGTAAACAAAGAAATCTTTTTAGAAGTTCCAAGATTTGTACTTTTAAAGATATAAATTAAGGATTATGCTCGTAAAATTAACCAGTTAAGGGCTAACAGAAGCTAACATAGTTTATTTTTTGCTAATCAAAAAACTACCTACTTCTTAATTAATACTTAATTACAATAATAAATACTATGAGAGTCCTCTCTTGAATTGCGTACCTACATCTGTTAATACACATATTACATATGCAATGAGTATTGAGTATTATGCAGTTATATGCCTAAAATGAAAAAAGCCAACTGCAAAAAATGTCCGCGCTTCCGAAGTACAGTTAATAGCAAATTCCAGAACATTATTCAAATGAATGGGCCACGGTAAACACGCGTGAACGAAACGACTCGATCTACCGAGCTGCGCGCGCGCACGTAGTGTTGGCTGTAAAGTAACATCCTCTTTTTGTACAGAGACAGTACAAGATCCTACTTTTCACCCACGACGACGGAACGAAGTATGTATATGCGTTTATAAGTAAGCTAGCCAGCCTCCCTCGCTTCGCGTATTTCGGGTTACATTATTGGCGTTTTAGTAAGAATTCACCCTGGGCAGGGGATTGGCGATCGCAGGGCATAGCTTCTCGCTCGGCCTGTGGTATTTAGCTACGCCTTCATAATGATGGTTAAGTACCGCCGCCGGCCGGTTGCCACTCCGTTTGTTGTTCGGCAGGATGCACCACTAGCAGGTGAGGTTGGCTTAGAGCGAAAAGATGACAGGCTACTCCCTTACATCCCTACTTCTCTTTACGTAATTTAAAAAGGGTTCTCTTCACACGGTAGGCGGTTTAGCAGAGTCTATGAGCGGCGGTAACCGTTTAAAGTCAGACGGTCTTACCTTAGCAGTAAAAAAATGTACGGGACAATAATATTGTACCGCCCTTTGTGCGTCCCACTATGTGCAATGTGCATGGGCCCGGCCTATTGTTACAGAGTCAGGTAAGCTTTCCAACAATACACCACTGTTATTGGTTACCGTGTACTTATTATTCAAATGCGCATCTGATGTATCATTTACATTTGTATCTCAACAGATAATGTTAGAAACGTTGATAGTTTGAATAGGTTGTGAATTGATGTGATTTATTGCGTACGTACTGCCTTTTTATAGTCCTACTGATTTTCCTGGGATGTTGTCAAAGAGAGTCTGGTACGAACTCTTTGTGACAGATTAACTGTCATTTAATATTTGTGACAGTTTGTTGTGGTAAATTCATGGAAGAATTAAGTACTTCGTACAACCATGGGTAGATTATATTCGCACAAAGATCACCTATATAATAACTAGACATCGGATTATATGCACTATCAAAATGCCAAAATATGCATGCAAATATGCACTAAAAAAGGGCGAAATATGCACAAAATATGCACAATCAAAAAACCATTATTAGAATTAACTTTATTTTCACATTAGGAACATAGGCACCATTTGTTGTAATTCTTGTGACAATATACCTACAATAACATATTTTTGAAGGTTTTCTGGCGCAAATCGTAGATAGCAGATAGGTAGTTTTTACGAATTGTGGATTCTTTAGGAATTATCTGATTAGTACAATACTTCTTCAGGAATTTTCGGCATATTTCGTTATTTAATTGATGAAAAGGAATATTGCAAGCAACAAATAATTTAGATACATTATCTTTGTTGAGTTTTATTTTCTGTTTAGTATCCGAATTAGAAGTCGAAATATTAGGCAGTAATTGTTGTCGACTTATTGTAGGTTTTTGTCTTGCAGCTAAATGGGAAGCAGTATTGATCGATCTGATATTTTTTGGATGAGGGTATACCCTTTTCACAAACCTTACAGAAAATCACAGTGCCGTCAGTCGTAAATTGACCTGGGTAACATTTTATCCAAGATTCCATTAAAGTCTGGGTATCACGTCTAACACGTATAAATACTAAAATAAGCACTATCAATGAAAAAGTACCAAAATATGCAATAACGCTATAAAAATAGCATTATATGCGTTTGCATATGCAAACATGCAAATGCATATAATCCGATGTCTAATAATAACTAAGGTGTTCGATCCTGAAAAACAGATATCTCAGTATAGCCTTAATATCAAACAGTTGTAGGAGTAGAATGAAGAGTGACTTTACACGTAGTAATAGAGCCATTTTATGTGCCTGACACTGAGAATTCAAGAGTGCTTGTTATAACTACATACAAGAATGAAGATATTCCTATATCTTCCTTGGAGATTTCCTATTTATATAAGGCACCTGGTGTCAAATTCTGGTGGCATATTACAAATATTCATGCCATTTTACTTGAAATCAATAATTCTTTTTCAATCAGTTGATGAACCTTCAACTGACAGGCCTGACCTGTAAAATCTAAATGCTACAACAAATATTCCTATGCAAGTCGTTTTAAAATAACAATGATCCACTGTCAAATTTTAATGATTATACTTACATTGAAGGATGCTACAATATTATAACAATAGCATTTCATTCAAAATTCAAAGTTAAATGAATGTCGCCACTATACTCCTTTTGATAAGGATGATTTGAATTTAAAAGTTCGCTTTGCTTCCCACGTCCTTGTATGATTTGTGAGAAAATTGTATGCAACAAATTATTATAATATTATTCATGCAGCTTCATCGAAATTGTACATATTTGCAATAATGTCCAATTTCGATTCGTTTTTATTTCTTTACTAGCCCGTGCCAGCGATTTCGATTGAAAGAAAGAAAGAAAGAAAGAAAGAAAATCCATTTATTTGGTGATTGCATGGACTTTGTGATAATGACAATTCTGATTCAATTGATAGCTCACCACATCATTTCTTTCTAACTGGATAATCAAAACTAAGGTTGTCTAGAAGATATCGCTTAAGCGATAAGACCGCCTAAACTGTACAACAAATGTATATTAGGTATACCTAGTTTTTTAAGGCTAGTAAAATACTATAAATGACTCGTAAGTTATATTTAGTGTGCAATAAAGAGCTTCTACATGTAAGTAATTAGGAATTTGAATCGAAGAAGGAAAATCAAAAGCCAATCTCTCTTAGTAACGTACTATGAATTCTTAATCAAAACTACACCTTCATTATGGCAATGAATTTGGCGATTAAAATCGCACTTTTAAGTTACTACTGTAGGTATACTTTCGAAGTATGTTCTTTTTGAATACAAGAAAAATACTTATACTTTGTAATGATAAATAGTTAAACCATGTGTTTAATATTCAAGGACAAATTAAAATTAGAAATCGGACTTATGAGTAAGGATGACATTAAAACAGATGTGATAACATCTGCTCACTACAATAGGCTAATATTTTAACTGTGAAAGGAGACAGATTTGAAAATTGGAGCCTAAACCAAAAAAAAATGAAAAAAAGTCGGGGTTTCCCGGAAGGTACTACAATGATGTTCAGGTTTTCAAGTAGAAAATGAGTCGGATTTTGCGGCGTCGCTTATTATGAGCCGAGGTGGGGTCAATGATATCCATTTTCTATAAAAAAATAATACCTAGCTTCTGGCGAGTTAAGGTTCAAAGTATTTTTTATTACAGCACAGGACAGTAGTTACCATTTCATCCGCAGAAAAGCATCACAAAACGTATTTATATAAAGTTCAGTCGATCATAATGAAAATACGTGTAAAGTACCTATTCCCTCATTAGTACAGCTTCAATATTCAGCATTGGTCGACAAAGATAATTATGCAAATGAGATTAAGTGTTCATTAGCTTCAAAGCGTCGTGTGGTAATCGTTTTATTGTTTTAAACGCATTCGTGATTCGATGTCTTAATTTATTGTCTATTGCAATCGTGATTAGCTTTTGTGCAATATTGAAAATTAATAAAGTATCAATCAGATACTCCCGCCATCAACGCATTGTTATTCTTGCTTTTAGTGCGATCAATATGTGTTCCCTTGCAACGCTGACAGCTTGTATGAGGTGCAATCGCATAGGGATTCAAGTTGCATTGTTTGTAGGTACCCGTAGCGTAACGACAGAGTGGCAAGTCGGTAAATAGTCACGGGTTCTCGGCCGTATAGGGCCTTCTGTCAGAAGAGAATCTCAACTGACGAGAGTTATTTATTTCTTAGTAAAAATCTGACGAATTTGCAACAGGCCTCCAACGGTATGGTTACGAAACTGCACCAATAGAGCATCAAAATAATATTAACATTGGCGTACAATATGACATTTAAAATGTTTTTGTAAGTACACTGAACTGTACTACTTATTTAAGGTTACAAAAAGTAGTCTCTACTTTTTTGCCCGATTCAGCAATGTATTGTTAAATTAAACAATGTCTATTAAGGATCCACCGTCGTATTAAGACCGTGTGATGAATAAAAAAACAATACTCACGAAGTAATGCATCGCTAATTAAATCGGCACACCATGACCCATTTCTCTGTTCGATGTTAACCTCACTAACTATCACTAGTGCACTCTGAAAAACACTCTAAAAAGTCCAATATTTGATAGAATTAGCTGTGAAAATTGTTTGTCGCGAATTTATGACACGAATTTCTCGTACAATATTCCGATGCCGGCATGCGTGTGGCCGGTTCGTGTATGAAATGACGTCTGCGATTGGTCGCTGAGCGAACCTCACTTCGGACTATATTATCGTGACGAGCGCGTACGCCGAACTCCTGTACAATATCGATATTATCTCGCACGCGCTATACATCGCTGTTTCACAATTCATCACTATCAGCGTTCATCGCTTTAGAAAAGAAATGAATAACGTGGAACGCTTTACGTTTGAACCGACGGATATAATTAGACACGGTGGTAGACGAATGCAACCATCTGTCGTTGCGTCTTGTGCATTTTGCTTGGGTTTTAGAACATAATGACACACGCACTCGATTGAAGTTTCATAAATAAACTTCTGGAGCCAAGGGTAATGACCCAAGGTTACAGTAAGCAGTAAAAGTGTTGTCTTGCATAAATTTTAATGATAGTCGATGTCCTTGAATGGTCGTGGCGCCATATGGGGTCAATGTGACAGTTTCGTATGGTAAAACAATGTGGTCGTTATATTTAGTAACGTTACTTATTATTTTCATGGGAGTTCTGTTATGGAATACACTTTTAACGTATTTATATAATTATAACCTAAATATGTATGTATGTGTGTACCTAAATAACACATGGCGCTTTGATCCTTATCTAAATAGAAATGTATTCTACAAGTTAATCTATATTAGGTATCGTTTTAATGTAAAAATAAACTTATCTCTATATTTATAAACATATTATAGATAGAGACAAGTTCATTTTTCTAATGAATGTAGTTGTAGTAAATAAATTCATTGTCACTGAATTGAAATACCTACATTTTTATTTAAAACTAGCTATGCCGGCGATTACGTCCGCGTAAAATCATCTTCAGGTAGCATTTTTATTTATTTAGGCTAGTTATTTTACAAATAAGGTAAATACGTACAAAAGTAACGAACAACTTCTCATCCCCTTTTTCGCATTAAAAAGTAGCCTATGTTCTACCTCAGGCTCTGAACTATAAGTGTACAAAATTTTATAAACATCGGTTCAGTAGTTTTGACCCGAAAGCGAACTGACAGAGTTACTTCTGCATCTATAGAGTAAGTTTTAATAAGGTTCTCTATCCTAATTCGATTATCCTTATTATCTGATTAATTTTTCATACATATTATCTGTAAGCGTTCTCTTTTCTATCTTTGATACGACGCTTTTTGGGAGAAAACTGTAGATTCAGTCCACGGTTCATGAACTATTTATATCAGTACGAGTACATTGACCCTTCATTAATAAACGGATGTGAGTCGGTACTCACTTCATGCTATTACTTGAGATAATAAGATTACATAAAGTAACAAGGTATTTTACAAAGCCACCGTTACTATATTTTTTAAACTCTACCATGATAGAGCGGGATGTAAGGAAGCTACTGGTCATCTTTTCGCTCCAATGTTGCCGCCTGCTCATAGTGTATCCTGCTGAATAACAAACGAGGCTCTGGCAAACGACTGGTGGTGGTATAACGACCAAGATTGAAGGCGTAGCTAAATACCACAGGCCGATGACGGGCAGCAACGTCATCGGGCTGAGAAACTTTGCCATGCGATCCCCAACCCGCCTGCCCAGCGTGGCGATTATGGGTGTAGCTTCCAGGTGCTTGCCCAAAGTGGTGAACAACTGGAGAGGGGCCTGTGTCTGCGATAGGCTGATATCAGGTCAAACAAATATCGGTCAACGGGCTTTAAAGAGAAAGTTTGTGTTACGTAGACTAAGTTTGTGTGATTATAACACGTTCTTATCCTGCGCTTCGATCTCTGTAACCTCCAGACCTCTCCAGTAAGGTACATGTTATGTATTTATAAACATTTATCTTATCGTAAATTATTAAAGTCACGCCGGATAAATCCAGCAGATAGACGGACACGCAGACAGATAGATTGTGTTCGCCGTATCGCTATCAGTAGCTTATCTGAACACGCCCGATGTGACAGACACAGATTTTTATAATAAATGCTAGCGATCCGTCCTCGCTTCGCTTCGGGTAGCTCACGACATCACATTAGAAACCTCTAAAATTAACAGTGTTTTCCTAGTATATTGTGCATGTTTCATACATATGACTGGCTGGACTGGCTCGGTGGCTCAATTGTTAGTGACCCCTGCCTTCTGAACCAAGGGTCGTGGGGTCGATTCTCACCTAAGACAAACATTCGTGTGATGAACACTTGTGTTTGTTCCGTGTCTGGGTGTTTATATTTGTATTTAAGTATACATTTGTGGAACCTTCGTTGTTCTGATACCCATAAAACAAATGATTAAGCTACTTACTTTGGAATGGGAGCAATGTATGTGATGTTGTCGAATTGGAGCCAAGCGGTACTAATATAAACCTTACTCTTGAAACACTGTATCAATTTTAAAAGGCCGCAAAATCTGTTGGGTAGTTTTAAGAGCATAGGTACACAGAGACAAACAGAAAAGCGACTTTGTTTTATCATCATCAGCCTATTGCAGTCCACTGCTGGACTTTAGGCCTCTCCAGTTGTTCGCCATTTTTTTTTATAGTGGTTCGACATAATGGCTTCCCTACGCCTGATGGAAAGCGAGAGAGAAGCCCAAGTCGCTGTGACAACGGGCAAGTAACTGGTCAGTTACCTGTCAGTTACCACCGCCATGCCGGCCCAACCCTTACCCCCCACGAGCTCCGGAAACCCTACTCACCGGCAGAAACACGACCCAGAGGTCATTTGACTGCGGTATTCTATAGGGTGGAGGTCCTTTCCCGGACGGGCGGCTCAATTCGAGCGAAGATTCGCTATGCCCTACCTCTCTCACATCTTGGACTTTGTTTTATAGTGCAGTTCCAGTAGCATCGTGATTATACTAATTAAATCCTAAATTTAGCAAAGAAATAATTAGTATGGATGACTAACTCGTGTAACCATTTTAATGATTATAATTATAATGCAATTGTAATCTCTCGTTCCAAGGTAAAGTAATGATTGCGCGATATTTAATTATTTATTTTATTGATAAATACCCATAAAATTCGTATTTTTCCTTTGTATTTTTTGTTGTTTATTTTTATATCTTAAGTTTTTCAACTAATTGCGACATTGGTCGACACGGTTTGCTGATTCATTTAATTATTTATAACAGGTACTTACATATTTAACAGCACATTATATTAAAACAGACACAAGTTAGAGAATATAGACAGTCTTTGATTTGAATTCGCTCGCCAACCCGCCTGCCCAGCGTGGCTATGAAGGGTAAATCCCCCAGCTGTTTGCCCAAAGTGGCGAACAACTGGAGAGGCCTATGTCCAGCAGTGGCCTGCTATAGGCTGATGGTGATGGTGAATAGTACCACAGCATAGTGAAGTCCTATAGAAAACGAAAGATGGCTTGTCGTACAAGTAACCAAAGCTATATTGTGACAGTGTCAGTTTTTTTTTTTTTATAGTGGCTCGACATAATGGCTTCCCTACGCCTGATGGAAAGCGAAAGAGAAGCCCAAGTCGCTGTGACAACGGGCAAGTAACTGGTCAGTTACTTGTCAGTTGCCACCGCCATGCCGGCCCAACCCTAACCCCCCACGAGCTCCGGAAACCCTACTCACCGGCAGAAACACGACCCAGAGGTCATTTGACTGCGGTATTCTATAGGGTGGAGGTCCTTCCCCGGACGGGCGGCTCAATTCGAGCGAAGATTCGCTATGCCCTACCTCTCTTAAAAGTTGCCGCCGCCACCGGCATCATAATACATACATGAATAATATACAAATAATACTCATATTCATTTTGTTTCTAGCATGCATTAATTTTAGCATTGTAAGCGTGTGTATAGGTTATATTAATTGATAGAAAATATGAGAGGTCCTTCCTAAAACACCAACAATGTATGAAATGTTTAGCTGAAATAATTGATTTATCCGAAGCGAAGCGAGGAGCGGGCTGCTAGTACTCATAGATATACACTACTACTATACGGAATCGGCTTTGCAGTGCTCCTATCCGAAATCATGCAGTAAGTGAGAGTCCATTCTTACGATATTCGACGGGAAGAGAGGGAGGTGAGAGAGGCAGAACATGGTGTACTTGCCTTCGATCGAATTGAGCCGCCTCCACCCGAAAGTACCTCTACTCTATAGAATATCACATTTAAGTGTTTCTACCGGTGAATAGGTTTACCAGAGCTAGTGGGGTGATCGCTGCATCGGCAGACGAAGGGTTAAGATCGGCAACGCGCGTGTGATTCCTCTGGTGTTGCAGGCGTCCTTAGGCTGCGGTAACCGCCTAACACCTTTGGGGCATAAAAAAAGGTGAGAGTTTTTGTCCTGAAAGTGAGGGTTGGATGAAGACAGTTATTTCTATCATGAGAATAAGTAAAAAAAAGTACATTTTTAGAAAAGTCTGCCACTTACAGTCAAACACAGACATGAAAGATGAATTCTTACACCCACGTATCGGCAAAATCCGTATTTTTACCAAAATATGAATCGACTTCCTTTTTGCGTCAGAGGTGAAAAATAGTTTGATTCCTTCGGAGAAATTGCTTTCATTATTTTTACTTCCAAGCCCACATCCGCTTATTTGTTTCTTTAGTGTGAATTTGAGTAGATTATTTGAGAGTAGGTTATTAGGTAAATATCTATCTAGTATTAAAGTCTCCTGATTGCTCTAGGGACCTAAAGGTTGGGCCAAAAATTGTTACCTACTAGATTAAATTTTTTTGTAAATTATTTATTCTTCTTCTTCATTCTTGGTTCCATTTAAACCCCAGTTTATGGAGATACGTATACCTACTAGGATGCAAGGGAGCTTAGCGTCTAATCGTTCCAAGCCATCTGCCCGTGGTGCATCTTGCTGAATAACAAACCCGGCTATAGCAACCGACTGGTGGTTTCACCATCACGATTGAAAGGGTAGCTCTAAATATCACAGATGATGGGTAGCAGCGTTGCCGGAGCAATGAGCTACGACTTGCAATCGCCAACCCGCCTGCCCAACGTGGCTTTACCTGTAAGCCTCCAGGCGTTTGCCCAGAGTAGCGAACGACCGCAGAGGCCTATGTCCAGCAGTGGACTGCGATAGGCTGATGATGCAAACTTCATATAATAATCTAGCGTAATAAACAAGTTGTAGGTTATCAAGACGCCTACAAAATCGATTACACGATAAAGGCTGTCTATGATATATTGCTCTGAATGTTTCACAGGCGCGTAATACTAATAGACAGACATAATATTTTTTTGCTATTAGAGGAACTGCTTTTCGAATCCAGAAATAGGTATTGGTTAGTACACTGCTAAAGAATATGTTTTAGGAAGGAGAAGCTTATATGAGAGTTTGAATTTCTTGTAGATAAATTAAATAAATAAATAAATTTTAAATAACCCAAGACATGCCACGCTGGGCCACACAGCGCCATCTAGCCCCAAACTAAGCCGAAGCTTGTACTATGGGTACTAGACAACTGATAAACTTACTTAGATACATTTTTTTTGTAAATAAATACATATTATACATAGAAAACACCCAGACGAATACAAACAGACATGTTCATGAACACAAATGTTTGTACTGTGCGGGAATCGAACCCACGACCCTTGGCTCAGAGGGCAGAGGTCACTACCAAATGAGCCACCGAGCCTGTCAGATAGAAACATGATACAGATGTTAACTGTACTTATCAATAAAAAATATATCTATAGGTAAGTAAGTCGGTATGTTTTCTATGCGGTCTATCAGCACTCGTGCTAAAAAGTACGGTAATTCATTCTGCCGAACCATTAGGCCGTGGAACTCTCTTACAGCACACGTGTAAGTCTTCTTATAGTATGGGTCTTTTAAACGGGGCGTAAAGCGGCACTTAAGAAAGCTGTCATAGTGTGATCGATCCGCGTTGCACTGCAGGTGTGATGGGATCGCTTACAATTTTTGGACTTCGTCCTTGGCTTAACATCAGGCAGTCTACGATGAATTGAAATGTGATTAAATTATTTTATAATTGGTGTAAATGGGATTGGGAATAGGAGTCGAAGCGGGATTGATATAAGTATTTAGAGTTAAAATTAAAACAAAAAAATATCCAAAAAAATGTTTATTTAATATCAGATTCCACAATCACTTCAGTTCGTTCAAATCCATTAAGGGAAGTTTCTCTTTCTGACAACAACTGACCCTTGAAAGCTTATAACTTAATTTAGCAACTTGTAATTTATTTGGCAGATAAGTACTGAACAGCGTCATATATCTGGGAGAATTTCTCCCGTTTTCCCAACACTTCCCTTCACTGCTTACTGTTAATTGTAGCGTGATGAAAATCATATCGATCACTAATCACCCCCTGATAGTTATTTTGAAAATATATTTCATGTACAGAATTGACCTTTCTACAGATCTATTATAAGTATAGATATAGATTGAATGTAAAATAGTAATTATTTGAAAGTGATATAAAATAGCTTAAAAACTTAATAAGACTTGAGCGTATGTGTATAGGTTATTATTGCATTAATTTGTACATGAATTCTTAATACTATTGCTTATAAAAATACTTGAAATATGACAAAATAAGATTTTTATAACAATAAAATTATTGCACAAAAACACAAATGTCTCGGATATTATCTTGATTAGGAAATAGGTAAGTGGTTGTACAGAGTTAAAAAATATTATTATTTTACATTTTGTACTTTACTTAACTTTACTAAAAAAGTGGTTGTAGCAAGATTTGTAGTAGTTTGGTATCCAACTTATATTAAAATAAATAGGATTTGGTGATTAGCAATTCGTTATAATATTTATTATATGCTTTAGCGACAGCTTATTCATATAAAAACTACTAATTACTATCCTAACTAAAAAACCTAATGAATATCCCTATAAAAGGCATAAGAGTTGAAAAGTATTAAACTTCAGCTCTATTTAAAATGAATAAGGTTTATATTATTATGGCAATCCAACCGCCACGTAAATAAAGAAAGTGGCGTCCATTTCAATTCCTTCTCAGATTAGGTATTTTATGTCTTAATAAAAACAAATGACGACATCGAAAAACTATCCAAAAGGCCAAGACCTAAATAATGGCTGATAGCTAGTGGATGAGGATGTGGACTGTAACTAATGGAGAATGAGGGAAACACGTAGAAATAGGAAAATAACCAAATGTATTGTAAAATTACGTGCAAGCAACAAGGCAGACAGGTGACAACTGATTAATATGACAATATCAAAAGAAAGATATAAAAACATAAAGTATATAAAAAGGCTGCATCACAGCCAGTCGCCAACATACCAGACCCCCAGTGGAACACTAACAACCGGTGGCGACTGACTGGGGTGCAGCTTCTAGCAAAATGAGTTTCCGGGCCGGTCGACGCAGCAGGCCGGCCTTGGTGCGGACGTCTGCTATGCGGACCGCTCCGTCTGGCCCTGGGTAGACCTTTACTACCATGCCTAATGGCCATAGGCCACGAGAAAGGCTAGGATCCGCGACCAGCACCACATTGCCCTCGCCAAGATTGGATCCGTTGGTGGTGGCTCCTCTTGGTCGCAGAGTCGGCAAGAATTCCCTTAGCCATCGTGCCCAAACGGTGTGATCGTGATCGGCGAGCCGGAGAGGTTTCCGCCAGTCGCATCTGCGCAGTAGGTCTGCATCTGTCAGCGTTGACGTCCACGGTGCGATTGATGATGTGCCCAGACTTTCCCATGCGCCGCCCATGAATGGTGATACGGGCGGGATGAAGCGCCACTCGATCTTATGATTGAGGCATATTCTTTGATGGAGTCGTCGTGAAGGCAACGTAGTTCGCGTGAGGCTCCGACGAAGTTCGTGCCGTTGTCGGAGTATATGGTCGTGGGTGATTCTCGGCGTGCGATGAAGCGTCTCAAACTCATCAAGGCGGTATCGGATGACAGTGAAGTGACCATTACTAGATGAAGCGCACTTCCTGGGCACTGGCTTTGAGGTTTTTAGAGCTATTCGTTCCTCGGGGAAGCTCTCTGCCTGCGCTTGAAGCACCACCATCTTCTCGGCTTCCATGATGTCTGAGGTGTGAAGGTGCTGGGGAGATGTGGTGCTGTCTAGGTACAATTTGGAATTTTGAGCAGAAGGCCGAGAGAGCTTGAGCCGGAACAGTCGTGCGCCCTGGAGAACGCGGGCGGTGGCGCGAAGTAAGCGCAGCCATGAAACAAAACGCGTCGGGTTAGGAGTTAAGCTCGATGGAGATGGAGGATGGATGGATGATACGTGTGCGTCGCTCATGAGTGCTTTATCGTTGGGATGGTCCAAAATGTGATTAATGAACTCTAATTTAGAATTTGTTGGTACCGAAATTGCGCCATGAAGCACCCAACCTAACAACGTCCTGGAGGCGACGGGTTGATGACGTTTTCCGCAACGCACTTCGCGACTTAGAGACAAGTGCCAGTCCGGGGCACCGATGAGGACAGTAGGGGGAGCGTCGGCGTAGGAGAGATGTTCGGATGTGAGTACGTCAGAAAGATGGTCGCAGTTACTTAAATTTATTATACCGGGTTCTTGTGCGCGTAGGCCTAACGACGTGATGGCTCGCGCGTGTTTCACCAGGTAACGGTCGGTTTGGTTACGTCCACGTATATAAAAATTCAAGTAACTTACTTCCATTTCTTTCATCATACCACCGACACCCTCAAGGCGGAGACGTTCTCGACCGGTAGGCTTCGCGCCGATGCGCGCTGCTACCTCTGCGTCGATCAGCGTCGCCGTACTGCCCTCGTCGAGAAGTGCTGTTGTCTCGAACACGCCATCAGGACCCTCGAGCACGATCGGGACTACCTTTAATAGGCCGCGGGGACGAGAAGCCGGCAGCAAAGTCCCTGTCGTATTAATGGTACAATTAGTATTGGTAATTTTGACGGCGGGCTCAATTTTGCTGTCTGTGTCGTTGGTGGCGGTGGAGACAGTAGCGGATGTTTCAGTGCTGTTGCACTGGCCGCTTGGTGTCGCGCTAGCGTCAGCACTGGGAAGTTTAATACCGTGGAGGAGTGCGTTGTGACGCCTGGAACATCCATCGACTCCACAACGTTTCGCTCGACAATTGTTCCACGAGTGCGGGTTAGAATTTAGGCACCGGTAGCACGCTCTGGTTTTGCGTACCCATCGCCATCTATCCTCTACGTTCAGAGCTAAAAACATCTTGCAGGTTTTTATGACGTGGGGCCCTTGTTTACAGTACGAACAACGCTCTGGAGTCTTGACATTAGATACCGTTGCGTGTACGGTTTCTTTGCGTGGTCGGAGTTTGGAAATATGCGGCGGAGTCGGCACCTTGATGGTACCGTCGGCGACAAAATTAAATTTCAATTGTTTGTCAGCTTCTGTCAGGAGAAAGCGTGACAATAACTCCAATTTAGTGAGGGGTTGTTCGTCAGATGGGTAAACATATGCGAAATCAGTAAATCGGGCCCTAGTGTGTGCGCTTAGTTTTACTAAGACGCACTGAAACAGCTCTGGTGATGAAAGGTACTCATTTTGTTTGAGCAATTTCAATGTTGTGACGAAATTACGTAGCTTATTCGCTAAACAATTTAAATCCTCGAGAGAACTTAGCTTGGGACAGCTGCGCAGTGCGGCGACCTCGCGGGCCACCAACAGCTCCGGCCGCGCGTACGTCTGCTCCAAAGCGCGCATGACGTCCTCGGGATCGGCGCAGGTCCACAGGAGGGACGCAACGGCTTGGTACGCCGGACCTCCCACGGCGTTATTTAAACGATCTAAGTTTTCTGAAGGAGAAAAGTCAGATTTAGTTCTCTCGTAACTATTTTTGAAAGACATCCATTGCCCGATATCACCCGTAAACCTTATGAGTTCGGGTTTCCTTGGCCTGTTAGAGAGAGCGTTAATTGCGTGTGTCAATTGTACAATGGGGTCCGTGTGCACGTTTGGCATGCAATGAGGTGCCGTGTTGGTAGAGACCGACCGAAACGGATGTCCTTGGGGTTTTCCCAAGGTATCAGCCGGTGCTCCACCAGGCGTATATGCTTGTGTTGCCATGTTGTGCGGACACCCATGATTAAGTACGCTTTCTATTACTCTCGAACTACGGGACTTATCGGATGCATCCAGAGCGGCGTGCTTTGCTTGTTCCGCCTGCTCAATTTCCGCCTCGAGACGGGCAATCTTCCGTTCGCGCTCAGATGCGCGACGGGCAAGCTCCTGTTCGCGTTCGGCCTGCTGACGCTCACGATCCACTTGGCGCCGCAACGCATCTGCTTGCAAAGCCATCTTCTGAGCACGAACGGTCGCCGAGGAACGTGAAGAATGAGTCCTCTGGCTTAGCGATGATTCGCTGTGGACACTAGAAGTGTTTTTAGAAGGCGCGTTGGCATTCGCGTTGACATGAGTGCTAGCACGAGCACTTGGGCTATCGGAAGCGAGACTAGGTTGTGCCTCGCAACCAAAAGGTGTGCCCTCCTGTCGTATGCCCGTGCTAACAGGCGATGCCGAAGCGCTGTCAGTTGCCGCGGCTGAAGCCGGCCGGGAGCTGCGCGGTGAACGCTCGCGGCGTTCGCGCTGCGCTCGCTCGACTTCTGTAGCCGTCGGATCTGCCTTCTTGCTGCTCTTGCTACGTGTTTCCATGATAAAATGTGAACTATTTACGAAACAAAGATGAAAAACTACAATGACATAAATGTGAAAATTTTTGACAACTAAAAACTACGATGGAAAATCTACGGCGAAAATGGTAACTAATTACGGATCGAATGGACCAAAATTACGGCTCGAATGACCAAATGATAGCTAGTGGATGAGGATGTGGACTGTAACTAATGGAGAATGAGGGAAACACGTAGAAATAGGAAAATAACCAAATGTATTGTAAAATTACGTGCAAGCAACAAGGCAGACAGGTGACAACTGATTAATATGACAATATCAAAAGAAAGATATAAAAACATAAAGTATATAAAAAGGCTGCATCACAGCCAGTCGCCAACAATGGCCTTATTTACAATACATACTCTTTTTAGAAAGAATACATTAAAATAAAAAAATCCACTGTTTAGTTGATTAAAAATTTTTTTCATCACATGAAACAACAATCGCAACGTAAAAATCACCAACACACATACACACAAATTCTTCAATTGTCTTCTTCAAATTCTAGTCTTAATCAATTGTCTACCCGAACTCAGAAATGACTTGAAGCTTGAACCAGTAAATTTAAATAAGGACATGAGAATAAACTTTTGGTGAGTGAGAAATGAGAAGGAATTTTTGTAAAATCTCCATCCCCTATCTATAGATACCAATAGACTTGTGAATTACATGCAACGGCTAAAAACGCAAGCTTTGCATTATTTCAGAACATGGGTAGTATTCTATGACTTATGCCTCTTCTTCATCAGCGTCCCTTCGCTCGAGCCGTTCAGCATCTTCAATGGTGTCTGGGAGAGGCATGTTGATGGTCTCCGGTAGAGTGAAGACCAGGACGCTTGCAATCAGTGCCAGAGTGCCGAAGAATATAGCTGGCAGGTTGTCGTAGTATATCGCCTGTCAACAGATAAATCATGTAAATGATCTTGGTCTAATTCAGAGATGAACTACATCCTCATTCTTTTATGGGACTCCTTCTAACCCCTTTCCGCCCCCTTATAGGCCTCAAACCCTTATAGGCCTTATAGGTTTATCAATATTATTGATAAATTCTGGTGGAAAAAAATCAGACGTCACTGGTAAAAAAATAGGGTTTCTCTCAAAATATTATTCAATAGCCAAGAAGGATAGGATAGTCAAGGAGTTTGCGGTTGTAAGACTCTCTGTAAACGGAATGCACGTAAAGCCGTAGATCGTGTAGATTTTTCGAGGTCTACCTAAAGATGTACCGGAGACAATTGTGTATATGATTCGAGACAGCAATTACCACTTCAAGTCATCTCTTCCATTTAAAGTCTACAAAACGTTAGTAAAAAAAAGTTTTTTCTTACGAGTAATGGCGTCTGCGGTGCCAACGTTGACCCAACTCTGCCCAAAGATGAGCAGACAGCCAGGAGCGATTGTCGCACATTGGTGGGAAACACCTCAGATACGTAGATGTAGACGGAACTATACGCGACTGTGATGCTGAACTTTCCGGAGAGGTAAAGGATAAGTGACCACCATTTTTGATCTGAAAAAAAGAAGCATTTAGTGAATCAAATCTAGATGGGAGTTTTAATGAAAGAGTTTTATGCCTTTGAAGTTTTCATACACAGCAGCACTTCTCTCCGTCTGATGGAAGTTGAAAGAGAAGCAAAAGCCACTACTGGCACTTGTCAGTTACCACCGTCATGTCGCCTGTAAAATAAATCTGGATACTGACTAATCCTGGAAAGCGACTCTTTAGTCGAAACACTCATGGTATAACTTGCACTCACATAACACGTCCCTCAGTCGTCTTTTACGAAACAGGAAAGAGATGAGCCGCTGATTTGAATTTTTTGTCGTAGTCACCGTAATGAGACAATTAGCACACTTTAAAAAAGAGAAAACGCAAATAACATTATTAAAATTCATAAAGTGTTCTCACTAACCATTTCGACATTCCAAATTTCTGAACAGAGCCAAATAAAATATCTGTACCCCTATTGAGGTCTCAAATTAATTCATGAAATGTTTATTAAGCCATTGAATGACTTGGCTAAGTGTTTTGTACCGCAAAAATTACTTGTATTTTATCTCGCTTGGTTGAAATCTGGTAGCAGTGTTACCATGTATTACTAAGTGGATCGTAATGCTAAATCGAAGCGAATCATAATTTATTTTTATGTTTGTTCGAACAATTACAAGTCTGCTAATAATTTTATCAATAAAATCAGATCATTAATAAGTAGGAGAAAATATTATTTTTCTATAACGCTATTGCACATCGCTAATCTATATCAAAATTTTAAATGTGTTCTACATGTAAATAGTACACAATATAAAAAAAAAATACTATTATATAAAAGTCCTGAATAGATCATAAGCTCTCAATTAAAGAGAAGAGTTCAATGTAAAACTATTTCATGGTTTATCCGCTATTGGTCTACCATATGCCAAGGCGGTAGCAAGGAACAAGCCATTAATTTGGTTAAGTATCCATTGCCATAGAGACTTGGACTTCTCTAGCGGCTTCCATTAATCGAAAGGAATTTCTTTGTACCTACTTGCTAGACTACAATTAGTAAATCAGCCTTTTTTGTAATATTATAAAAAAATGTAATCGATTTTACAATCGAAACAAAACATTTTCCCTTAGGAAATATAAAAACATTGTTACATAAACGGTAACAAATTCAGCAATGTAGCAACCCCCACCGATCGACTACAGCGCCTTGGAATCGGCTTAACTTAAATATTCCATTAATTCAGGCTACTGGCCAAACAGAGATCACTAAATAAACAGGGTGCTCTTACGCCACTGTGCCAGCAAATTGTTTTCGGATTATCAAAATTGTCTTTTGTTAAAGTCGAATTATGTTCGAGCGTAATCTTTGGGAAGCGCCCGAGTTCCAGAATACATTTTGAGAGAATGTTTCTTGTGTACTCGCTTGAGCTCTTGAGATCCTTTGTGTACATAGTTCTCTCATAAAATAATCAGGCTTTGATCGTTATTAGGAATAGGATCTATATCAAGGGTTGGGTTAGACTTGAAGTTTGTTTCAGTTTAGATTGTCGTATTTTACCTTAACTTGCGTAGAACTAAGCTACTTTACGTTTCACGTTGTATAAACAAGTGAAATGTGACTTCAATTTTTTATTTTCTTAAAATGCCAAAGCATTTTGCTGAGCAAAAATGCTGTCTACATTAAAGTAAGATAACTTTCACGTAAAGCAGATCTCGGTTAAAGTAAAGTCCGTTCTTTTTCTCCGACTTAAGTCTTAGTGACTAGTCATATACCTTTTAGAAGCTAAGAAAAAAAAAACACTTAAGTAAACTTTGTGAGGGTTCAGAGGAATACAAATCATTGACTAAAGCTGAAGTAAGGATTTTATCAAGTGATGTTACAAAATAGTTCAACTCACCTTTTGGCAGGAACGATAATCCGATACACAAACACGCACTTAACACGTACATTGAAATCAACGTCCTCTTCCTCCCGAATCTGTCCAAAACGAAAAGGCACACAATGTTCGCTGGAATCTCCACAAATGCAACCAGCATGAAATTCACGTACTTATTACCAGCTAAAGACACTGAGTTTATAGATAGTCCATAATACACAAACGTACAAGTGATCCAAAGGAACGAACACACCATCAGTCTTTTCAATATAATACTAGATTTTAGCACTTTAACGAATGTGGACTCTTCGCGTTCTTCTTGTAAAACTTCCTCCTTCTCTGTCAAAGGCACTTTTTCTAGCTTTTCATCATAAAGTGATGCTAGCAACTCTTCAGGAAGCGTCACTTTGTTCATTTTTGCTGCTTTATTGATGATGGTGATAGCATCATCAGTCCGGCCTTTGCTGAGCAACCAGCGAATGCTCTCATTTATTAACCAAAGATAGGAGAAGACGAGCAGAGCTGGTGTGTAGATGATGCGGAGGAGTTGCTGCCAGTCCTGTAGGACCCAGGAGAGACCTGACAAGGTCATGAGACCGAAGACGTATAATATGTTGATGAGAGTATTCCCGAAGACTCGGCCTTTAGGTCCCACCAGTTCCATGGCTGTAACAAAAATTCATGTACAACATTTTTACCATCGTCATCAATAGCTTCTCGCAGTCTACTGCGAAAGTACTACTAGACAGGATCTCTCCAACTGCAATTCTTCCCCACTTTGCACTATGCACCCGGTGCGAGAAGCTACGCCCTACAATCGTCAACCCGTCCTTGTCAGATTGACAATTTATGGGCAAACCCTTAAAAAGTACACATAGTACAATCTTCGTTTAGTTTCATACTCATAAAAATTCTACTTAATATACGTGTGCAATTCAACGAAAACACAAACAAATGTATGCAATAATCATGTTTTGACTGCTAATTAAAAGTAAGTCCATTAACCACACCGGTATACCGCCGCATCCCGTGGTGATAATCAATGGATTCATAATTAGAAATTCGGTTATGATCCCTGTTTCGTAACTAGATTGCTCTTTTATATCGTTTTCGCTCGTTCTAACGTTTTATGATTGCAACAACGCAATTTATTCATGTCGTGAAATAGGGTATTGCAAAGTGTCGGGAGCCTTTTGCGTTATTTAACACTCGTTTCATCCAATTTTTTTTATTAACACGAGTTCTAAATCGTTGTCAATTTGTATTACGGTTTTACAGTGTGTTTTTGCACTATGCCCAATATTTGAGTATTGAGTCCTAAAAATGGATTTTTTTTTTATAACAGAGGGGGTAAACGCGCCTAGAGGTCACCTGATGGTAAGTGATCACTTCAGCCCATACATACCCTACGGTGGTGCTACCACCAGAGAAGTACCAGGTAGCGTTGCCGACCCTTGAGAAACTTGTAGGCTCACTTTTTGAAGGTCCGTAAGTCGTAACCATACAAAATTAAAGCACCTGTTATACTTATTTACTGCTAATATGAAAAATGCATATTTTATGATAGCTTTTTGTCTACAAAATATGTTTCGTATAAGACATCTTTAATTAGTTGTATTAAGAATACTTTCAATTAGTAATGATACAATTAACTTCATATGGCTTTTTCTATAATTCTATGTATCGAGAACAAAGCTTGAGCTAATAATATTGTTACTATGATTAACTATAATACCACTACTTAGTGGTAATGATTAATGATGGAAGTTACAACTAAAGTGGTGTATGAGATGGTGATAACAAGTTTGTTGTTGATGATAATGATAGTGGTGATGATAATGACAAAGATCAAAATTATTTCTGTTTTAAAACTTAATTTTTTTTTTTTTTTTTTTTTTTTTTTTATGAAATAGGGGGCAGACGAGCAGACGGCTCACCTGATGGTAAGTGATAACCGCCGCCCATGTACATCTGCAACATCAGGAGTTACAGCTGCGCTGCCGGCCTTTAAGAAAGAGGTATGCTCTTTTCTTGAAGATTTGAAGGTCGTATCGGTCCGGAAACACCGCTGGCGACAAAGCATTCCACAGTTTAGTCGTGCGGGGCAGGAAATTGCGAGAGAAGCGCACAGTTGTGGATTGCCAGGTGTCGAGATGGTACGGATGGCAAGCTTGTCGTGAAGAGCGGTGCCGGAAGGCAGCGGCTGGAATAGTTCCGAACAATTCCTCGGAGCACTCCCCATGATATATGCGATAGAAGATGCAGAGTGATGCTACATCTCGACGCAGCGCCAATGGATCAAGCCGCTCGGTAAGTTCCTGGTTATTGACGATTCGAGTCGCTCTACGTTGCATGCGGTCAAGAGGGAGAAGCTGGTACTGGGGTGCCCCCGCCCACAGATGAGAGCAGTACTCCACGTGCGGCCGAACCTGAGCTTTATAAAGCTGAAGGCGATGAGCCGACGTGAAATATCTGCTCGATCTGTTGAGCACACCAAGCTTCTTTGAGGCCAGTTTGACCTTCCCTTCCAAATGACCGCGAAACTGAACGTCACTCGATATGTCCATACCAAGAATGGCGATGCTGGCTGAGGCAGTTAGGGGAGTGTCGTTGAATCGAGGTGATACGACGAAGGGTATTTTTTTTGCGGTAATTGCGCAAACCTGTGTCTTCGAGGGGTTAAATTGGACTAAATTAAGTCGACCCCAGTCTGAAACTTGACTTAACAAAGTCTCAACTTCAGACACCAGTTTATTTCGGCACTCGGAGACGATATCCCGAGAAATATTCGTACGGCCGGAGTATACAGCATCACCCGTACTGTCATCTGCATAGCAATGGATGCCGCTTATTTGCAGCATATCATTGATATGCAGAAGGAACAGCGTAGGTGATAGCACACAGCCTTGTGGAACACCAGCGTTTACGGATTTGGAGTCCGAGCATGCACCGTCGACTACGACCTTGATGCTCCGATCCGTAAGAAAGCTGGTGAACCAGTCACACAATTTCTCGGGAAGCCCATAGGAAGGCAGCTTTTTGAGCAACGCTTTATGCCACACCCGATCAAAGGCCTTCGCTACGTCCAAACTAACCGCCAGTGCCTCCCCCTTTGTCTCAATCGCCTTTGCCCAACGATGAGTTAGGTACACAAGAAGATCGCCAGCTGATCGACCACGACGAAAACCGTACTGTCGGTCACTGATCAGCTCACCATCCTCCAGGTATCGAAGGAGCTGGCCGTTGATAATGGATTCCATTATCTTGGAGAACAATGAGGTAATGGCTATAGGCCTGTAGTTGGACGGGTCAGAGCGGTTGCCCTTTTTGGGGATCGGGTGAACTAAAGCAGCCTTCCAAGATTTCGGGACTACGCCTAAAGAGTAAGAGTGCCGAAATAGTCGCGTGAGTACCGGCGCTAACTCTGGAGCACACGTCTTCAGCACAATAGGTGGGATTCCATCGGGCCCAGTCGACTTGTGGACGTCTAGGGAGAAAAGTGTTTTACGCACCGAGCTTTGCAGGAAGCGAACATCCTTCATTAGGGTGTCGTACCGCGGTAAGGTCGGTGGTTCTTTTCCTCCATCATCCAAACAAGAGTTGGATGCAAAAAGGCAGCCCAGAAGATCGGCTTTTTCTTTTGCATCATGAGCCAACGAGTCATCACTCCTGTGCAGGGCTGGAAGGGATGGCTTGCAAAAGTTGCCTTGAACAGCCTTGGCAAGAGACCAAAAGGCGCGAGTTCCAGACGGAAGCCGCATTAGTCTCGTGCCAATCCTGCTAATGTGCTCTGACTTCGCCCTGGCAATAACCTTCTTGACGGACCTTGAGGCAAAGTTATACTCCCTCTTCAGGGCACTGGTGTTTGCATCCCGTGCAGCCGTAGCATTGGCCCAAGCTTGAAACCGCTCATGTTTTAATAATACTAATACAAAGTTGATGATTACAAGCATAGTGGAACCTGTCGCTTGTTGGGAAGCCCAATAGAGGCTTGTCAACTAAAAGCTGTATACACTTGCAACTAGTTGCAGAAGCCGCAGATGCAGCCACTAACAAGTAACTTAATCAATTGATTTTTGAGTCATTTGAATTATTTGAGTTTTTACTTATTTCCGCCATTCTGGCCTGTAGAAATATTCTAACTTTACACAATCATGGGTGTTTAACCGAGTGTATGGTTGATGTTGATCATAATAATCATATTGGTCGAAATGATTTGTATTGTAAAGCTTACTAACCTAAAACAAACGCAGTGCTATACGCGCCGGCACCAAGGGCTGGTTCCAAGAACTCGAAAGCTAGGAACATCTCGTAGTTTACGGAGAAAGATCTCAGTATTCCGAATATGCCATTCATTAGAGAAGCTACGGAGAGCGCTGTTCTGCGCCCGTACTTGTCTGATACGAAGCCGGTGAGGGGTAAGGATATGAAGAGACCGGCGTTGTGGATGGTTCCGACCAGTGTCCTCTTCCAATTTTGACAGCCCAGGTTGAACTGAAAAGAACAGGACAAGTTAAGCACCCTTTTATAGTAAATCTGAAGGAAATTACAAGTGCATAGATTTAAATTAAGATCTTTCTTGTGTCATGAGCTGTAGGTGATAACTGTAAGAACAGTCTTATCAGCCCAATAGATCGATCTTCGATTGATGAAATAATCAATTGGTTGACATCGATCGATTGCAAATAGTAAGAAAAAAGTATGGATCGAGTTCGACCAATGAATTCTTTAATCGATCAATGGTTTGATAGTATCCTAAGGGCGACTCATAGATTATAGGAAGAGCGATGATGCTGTTCAATTTTGTAAATCTAAATGGATTGATTGCTTTACGTATACACTTTACGTATATTTTCTGTCAGTATAACTCAAGAGGGACACAATTAGGTACACATGTCCCATAGGAATGGGACATGTGTACCTAATTGTGTATGGATTTTCCGTGGTCCCTATTTATTTCAAATTGAGGTATATATTGATATACCTACTTATCTTTTGATTAGGCTGCTTAGAAAACATTCACAAATTGGCTTGGACTGGACATTTATAACTCCCAATATCGCTTGAATACAATGCGAGATTTTCATAGACAAACTTCGTTCAATGACAATTCCATTAGTGTGGTACAAATTTCTCTCAATGAAGAGTTAAAACCAAATAAATACTCGTAAGTTGAAGAAATTATATTGACATTCGAATGGTTTAAAGTTTAAACAAACGCTTCACACAATGACACAACAAACCGATCGACGAACTACTCAGAATCAGACCTTACTTTTACGAGTATTTTCCAATAGCTTTCGACGAAGGCTACTAATACATAAAATAGCTGTCTTCATGTTTATTCTCAGTATTTGTGTAAAGATTTTTATCAACACTAGAACGACGTGAAACAAAATGTGTACCAACGGCCCGTAGTCCACAATTACAAAATACTCTGATGGATTCTTGATTATATTTGCTTCGAGCAAACTGTTTGTTAGGTCTAATTTCTTAATAGACACGGTCCGAGTAAATAAAAAGTATTAGTAATGTGATAAGATTACTGTTGTTGTGTATTATGTGGAGAATTGACAAATATGACTGATAATAATGTGTATTGTGGATGGTTATAGCGTGCAGACCTTTCTTATCAATTGCTTAACAGCTAGTCTTAAAATGATTACTGTGTGTACATTTAGTTCATTGCCACTTTGGATAAGAATATCTACTTGTGTCTCAGTTCCGGTTGGAGGCGTTTACAGATGGTCATTAATAGCTTATTTAGCTAAATATACTTTACTTTCTTTAATATTATCGTATATGTAGTGTTGGCCATCAGTTCAGAAGGAGTGGGTTTGTGAAAGTAAGAACCAAAATACTCAAGATTTAATCATTTTATTCACTATTTTTCATACAAATATGATACTTCACTGGTATACAATCCTAATATCCCTAATCCTATCCTAACCTAATCCCTCATAATTAACATTCCTATCAATTCTTACCAATTCAATCAATAATCCTACCAATCCTACCAATCCTACCATCCTACCAATCCTACCAATCAAATATAAATCTATTAACACTTACTGTTTTATAGGTATAGGTAATCCACATAATAATGCACATAATCCACATAAATCACTCTATACGTCCGTTCGGTCCGGCGTCTCGTAACAGAATGTCGATAACTGACAACTTGTCTGCCTTTTATACGCTTGGACGTCAGATGTCAATTGAGCGACTATTTAATTTAATTTCCTACTCGCACGCCGGATTTCAATTGAGAGACTATTTTATCAGAGAAATAATAAGCTATGCAATGTATTACCAACTTAAAGGTATAAAATGTATTAATGTGTATAATAAACGCTAACAGCTCGGCCATCCTGTTCGAAGCGGGTCCTCACGCTTGCTACTAGAAGTTTCAGCTTAGTGTCTTCTTCGCCATAGTCTTCGCCTTAGTTTCAGCTTGGTGTCTTCTTCGCCTTAGTCTTCGCCTTAGTTTCAGCTTGGTGTCTTCTTCGCCTTAGTCTTCGCCTTAGTTTCAGCTTGGTGTCTTCTTAGCAGTTTCTTGAGATGTCTTCTTGTCCCATCTGTCCGGTCCGGTCCAGTCCGCTCCAGTCCAGTCAAGTAAAGTCTAGTTTGGCCCTCTAACCTGGGCTCTAGTTATGCCCTCTAACCTAGGCTCTAGTTATGCCCTCTAACCTGGGCTCCAGTCCTGCTTTACCTGGACTCCACTCCTGCCCTACCTGGGCTCCATTCCTTCCTCACTCCTTGCCCTCGACTGTCCATCCATATCCATCTTCTTCCGTAGTAGTGGGTATCTGAAAAACTTTTAAAAGCTTAGTATTGTTATCGTAAAATACACATTCATTGTTGCAAACATGGACTACATGGTACGTATATAGATACTATATTTAGCACCGTACTCGTTTGAATCATCATCATCATCAGCATCATCATCAGCATCATCATCAGGTTCATCATCATCAGCCTGTATCAGTCCACGCCTTTGAATATCTACTTATAATGAATGTTTGTTTTTATAGTTTCAATTTTACCTGTACCGTGGTTACCTATAACACATGGAATATAAAAATAAGTAAAATGTAATTCTAACTTTCGCCACTTCGTACACAGTCATCTGATCTAATAAGTATTTTGAATCATCATCATCATCATCCTCTATCAGACAACTCGTTTAAATGTCTACTCATAATGAATGTTTGTTTTTATGGTTCCAATTTTACCCTTACCGTAGCTACCTTTTATAACACATGAAAGCTGTAAAAAGTAATTCAAACTTCCTCCACTTCGTATACAGTCATCTGGTCTAATAGGCATTTCAACTTAAGTATGTAAAGGAAAGACAGATCAGGTGTTGAATAAGATTCATCAAAAACATCGCGTCCTACAAAATCAATACAAAACAGAATATAAAATACTAGCAGCCCGCTCCTCGCTTCGCTTCGGATAAATCAATTATTTCAGCTAAACATTTCATACATTGTTGGTGTTGTGACGAGTTCCAAAACGAAGAAAAAGGAACACACCCTGGCCCTGAAGAGCCTCTCACCTCAACCATCTCATCGACATATTGCAACGACCACCATAGTGAATGCAACCAGAACTGTTCCCGCCAGCGTGCGATCATAACTTATAGGGAAAAAAAGGCTTATGAAGTGCCTTCAATGTTCAAAATCCATTAACCATTCAAAATATTACAATGCTCGGACTAACTCACAGTGAGTGTCTAGCACGGACAGAAATGAAAAATTAAATTAATAGGTAATTTCATAAGAATGACTGCAACTCACTGACACTTAATGTATCGAGAGTCTATTTGACAAAAGACATAATATTCTATTCATCCGATTTCAATAGGACAAATAAGTAGTAATATCGCTATCACATTGTATGTGTTCAGCTAAGAATCTGGCCACTTAACCCGCTCTTACTAAGCAGAAAAAATCACATTGAGAATGCAAAAGTATTCCATTTTTAGGGTTCCGTACCTCAAAAGGAAAAAACTGAACCCTTATAGGATCACTTTGTTGTCCGTCTGTCCGTCCGTCCGTCCATCTGTCAAGACCCTTTTTCTCAGGAACGCGTGGAGGTATGAAGCTAAAATTTATATCAATTACTCAGGTCTACTGTCCCTGAAGCTGTGAAAAAATCAAACTTCTAAGCCAACGCAATCAAAAGATACAGCCGTTTATGCCGCAAATTTTTGACACTTGCAAGGGAATCAAAACCTAAAGGGTACTTCCAGTCGACCTAGAATCTTGAAATTTGGCATGAAGCAACGTTTAAAGTTTTTAGTTACATTACAAAAGATATATTTTTTTAATAAATATAAACTTTTTCCTTTTTTCCTCATGAACGCGTAGAGCTATCAAGTTGAAATTCATATCAAATACTTAGATAGTTTTGCCTAGTCGTTGTAGTGTCAAAATCAACTAACAGTGTCCAAGTTCTAATGCATGGAATCACTACTTAGTGTACCAACTCCCAAAAATATTTATTATCCCTAAACTTTTCTCAAAAATCCCTAAAATCGCCTTAATTATATAGTTTTCTCCTAAAAAATAATTTTGTTTCCTTAAGGCATCATTGACACATTTCTTGTCGACATAGTACGACGTAGATAGTACAAAATCGAATCGTTGAATCGTTGAACTCAGTGTACAATCGTTGTACAATTTTCTCAAACATTTTTTTTTTGCCGATTCATATCAGACATAGTTGGAAAATATGCACTAGATGTTGTTTTAAGACACTAGGTCAAGAAACTAGCATTGTTAGGATAAAATTCCATTTTAAACAAAACATTTGAAAGAGTCAAAAAGTTCCTGTATATACTCCTAAAAATTTCAGACGCCCAATAATAATCTCATTTCACCTATATACCCTGGGGAGAAAACCCTTAAGTTGTGAACCCTGTCTCTACTATAAGAGTATGTTATTTTATTTCTTTACGTATCGCATTTACATATTTATCAACACTAATGCCAGAGAGTAAATTTGCCCACACACCTAACAGACCCTAAAAACACTGATCCGATTTGATATCTCCTTCATGAATCTTATCCTGAATTTCGAAAACACTATTTCAACTAGACGTCTCTTCGGACGTACGATGATTCCACAGAACACTGTTTCGGCAAATCACATATTCGACAGATTTCTAGTCAGACAAAACACTAGGTACTCCGACAATATTCTATTTCGACAAGCCATTATTTCGACAGAACACAACTGCGACATCTCACCTATTCGACAGAATACCGTTCAGACAAAATGTTAAATCTTTTGTCAAAACCTAATCAGTTATAAGCCTTTAGGAAGCTACACTATCTTTGGCATACACAGGTCATAATTTTTTTTAATATGGGATTCATAATAGAATTTCACTAAAGTTACCCAAGTTTGAATTTTACGTTATATAAACGCAACTTTGCAGTGCATAATAACAATAAAACATTGTAATACAAAAATTGCCGATAGAAAAAGAGTAACATCTTGTTTCCTGCCGGTTCCCCGGGCAGAATCTACTCTCAGAATATGGCGTTAGCATAACCCTTCCATATTTTACTTGGAGATTAATAAGTACCTACCTCTATTTAAATCTATGTAATTAAAGCCTCTATTTTCATTTCAATTCAAGATATGAACAAAAATCGTCAAAACCCTTCTCATCGCGTGCGCAGCGAAACCCATTGATAAAAAAGTGTACTATGACTCTACAAAAAGCATGTCCGGACCGAATACCGCTATCTGTTCATCTGTTACAGCGCGGCTGTAATAGACAACCTTAAATACTCGAAGGGAGGTAAGGTCGCTTGCTGTGCACATTCATCAATCATCAATTGTAATTCACTCAGTTGATAGATCACCTCATCCTCATCTTTAAACTATCCTCTACCCCAAGATTGTCTGGAAGAGACCGCTCACAGATGCAAGACCCCCTAAACTGCACAACAAGTTCACCATTATCAACATCAGCAGTGTCCACCAAATCACCCGCATAGGATACAGTAATGCATATCTATTCTAATCACAAGATCATTAGGTTAGATCATTCCCTAGGAGCACCGCAGACAGAGACGGGCTACTGATATCAGTTGAAAATGGTTCAAAGTCAAAAAATCGTAATAATGTGATATATCATCGCTTGATCGTAAGAATGTGATATATTGAGCTTGAGCAGCACAATGATGATGTAGACCATGATTGCCTATATATAGACCCCGACCTCCGATAATGAAAATTCATCCGAATCCACTATTCTCTCAGACTCCGACCAATTTCCAATGTTATCCATATCCCCTGACCCTTTTGATGGACCCACTTGAATATCACGCATTGGCCCGAAAAAATAAATTTCTCTGTTACCTCAACTTATCAGTAAGTCAACAGCAATAGACATTATAAACCCGGACCAGAGCGACCAAATGCCAGCACCTGAGCGCCTTCACGGGCGCAAACCTCACACATCGATCTAGCCTCGAAAATCGGACTGGGATATAGAAAACATTGATTATAAAATCCCTCAAGTATCCCACACAGACAATTTTTTCCATCTGATGTATTTACTAAGAAATAGGCCAAGGCAGACGAAAGACAAATCTTTGTGACTGGGCCACTCCAGGCATTCACATTATTAACAGAAGGAAATTATTCGAACCTTGTGCAACCCAAGCCAGATCAAAGGATGAGAATATAATGTTTAAAAGTATACGAAACCCCTTTTAAAAAGGCTTGTATAGTGGCGAAGACAAATAACGAGTACTTATCTAAAAGTAATAAAGGACATAGAACAACGGTTCATTACCACAAAATCTCTAAAGAAAGTGACAATCGTCCCAATTCCGATGCTGAAGCAGCCACTCAATCCAAAACCCACTTTTCTAACATACCTACCCTGAATAACGAGCAAGATAAATCCTTAGCCGAAAACCCTAAGCCCAATCTCCTCCAAAAGCAAATGTGAAAGAATGTCTTCTTAGCCATTCCAAATCATATTTATTGTGTAATAGCGATTCTACAAACCATCAATGAACTTCATTTATCAAAAATATTTGTAAGGAAATTTCAGCAGTGGTATAATTATTGTTTCACAGAATTTTGCAATAACAGTCATATCCAAATCCAATGAAACAAGTAAGATTATTCCTTTATTTCATCGATTCCTAGGTCCATTTCCATTTTACCAGCATTAAGTTTTAATCTTATCCCATCAACAAACAAGCAAAAATATGACTAAGCGAACAATACTCTCTCACAGTCTTACATTAGTTTACGACAATTATTTTCTTGTAAATTCCAATGCATATCCGTCCATATAGGACACACATAAACACAATATTTATTTATAAGAATTTAATTTCAGACTCATTTTAATTCAATTTTATTTTTATTTTTCTGTGAACCGAAGCTTCGGTCAGTTTATACTACTACTTCACTTCCGTGGGACGATGGAAATATGAATGTGAGTCAAATAAATACTCACATAACCATGAACAGTAAACACACGGAACCCGCTGAATGCACGACCCTTCCAGGGACAACTGCGAACTCTCAAGTTACAACGGGCGGACTCAGTTGTCATAACGTTACCTAATTAAAAAAAAACTAGGGAACTGACATCGATACCTCAAGGCTAATTCAATCCAGTCACTTCCACAGCATCATATCCCACAGTTTGCCCTTATGGGAATCAGCCTCACAAACTAACCCTGTATCACAGAAGGGTGCTCCGGTCTACATTACAGACCCCAATCCCGTAAATCACTTAAAGAATTATCCAAAGAAATAAAAATCCTAACCGCGGTGTCCCAATACACGTTTGACCGCAACATATTGTTGATCTAAGTATTATATCGATTTAAATCTCGCACCGAGTCATATACAATTACCAATGGCTACCACAAAGTGCAAGATTATCTAGATCACCAAATCACTAGATCATTAAAGAAGGCCTAGCAGACTACGCGGTCATAAAAAGTTATGATATATATTGCGAATCCACTTAAAGAAACACGAGTAAACCATTTTATTTTTCTTGCATGACCAATGGTCATGCAAGATACCTAAAAATAGCTTTCCAGTGAATACATATTTAGCAACTATATGATCATTTATCCCTATATATCATTTATTATTACTTTACCAAATCCCGTAATATATTTGAATACTACTGATAACCGTTAAATTTGTCCAAGCTCTTTTACTTATATGATTCCTCAATGAATATTTGCACACGTACGTACCTATCACTAATTTTTGTTGTCTCCTATTCAATTCTTATTTTATAATTCTAGATTAGCTTGTTAGGCATTCATTCATGTGACATTTACCTTAAAATCTGTAACAACGGTATTTAAAAGCTACGCCCTAATCCCAGACTCCAACGACATGTATTCGTTATTGCGTTAAGAGTACCTCGTATACACGTTGGGCGATAGAAAAATAAACCTATGCAAGCATAACTCAACAAGTCTATAATATTGAGGTCAGTTTCAATTAGGAATCTACCCCGACTCCCATAATACGTGAAACAATATAATTTAATCTGTTATTTATTTAAGGAATTAAGGATATTACACAGCAAGCAACGAAGTATTGAGTATTTAGTTCTATTTGTGCTGAGAAAAAGACTTTATTACGAACATAAAATAACTGGGCGTGGTCAAAAAGAAAAAAATTTTCAAACATGTACCGCTTTAGTTGTTCTGTTATTCACTACTGATTTTACTTCCATTTGCCAGTGGTAACTGAACAGCTATTCACTTTAAAGCCGTACATTATTGCTGACAAAAAAAAAAAAAAAGTTCGCCCATTCTCGGTTATTGTGGACGTGAAAAGAAAATTAAGAGAATTTTCTTACGATCCCACTTCTGAACTGTTGGCCATCAGTTCAGAAGGAGTGGGTTTGTGAAAGTAAGAACCAAAATACTCAAGATTTAATCATTTTATTCACTATTTTTCATACAAATATGATACTTCACTGGTATACAATCCTAATATCCCTAATCCTATCCTAACCTAATCCCTCATAATTAACATTCCTATCAATTCTTACCAATTCAATCAATAATCCTACCAATCCTACCAATCCTACCATCCTACCAATCCTACCAATCAAATATAAATCTATTAACACTTACTGTTTTATAGGTATAGGTAATCCACATAATAATGCACATAATCCACATAAATCACTCTATACGTCCGTTCGGTCCGGCGTCTCGTAACAGAATGTCGATAACTGACAACTTGTCTGCCTTTTATACGCTTGGACGTCAGATGTCAATTGAGCGACTATTTAATTTAATTTCCTACTCGCACGCCGGATTTCAATTGAGAGACTATTTTATCAGAGAAATAATAAGCTATGCAATGTATTACCAACTTAAAGGTATAAAATGTATTAATGTGTATAATAAACGCTAACAGTAGCATATTGAACTTATTAGTTTATTTTATATAAATAGTGAATTTTCTTTTCTTTGTATTTTCTTTTGTACATACACTCACCGCACAACAAAATTTGTTTCGATTTAATCTGCTCTCTACATGACCTAAGAGTTGATTGCTAGTGAATGCTCCTAGCATTAAATTAGCCTTTTGTACTATTTTTGTGCAATAAAGTTTAAGTAATTGATTTTGCAAGCCCAGTTGCCACCTGATAAATATAGATGAGAGAAATATTTGTGATTTAGATATATTCAACTTTTCAATTATAAGCTGAAGATAATGCATCTTCAGCTTATAATTGAAAGAGCAGAGCAGTTTTATATAGATACGTACCTATTACGTATATATTTTGTTATTTTTCACATTGAGTGGTATATAAGATTTTGCATGAAGAGGTACTTACACACGAGTAGGTACTGTATATTTTATTATAAGTAGTTTGTGTTAAAAAGTTAAATTTAGAAAGATATAAAAGAGCACTCTATAATCATAAAATATACAGTTCCCTAAAGACACAAAAGCAACTTTCCAAAGACTGTATTCTACGGAAGTCAGTGCTTTCATATACGCCCATAAATATCTATTTTAAAACTGCTTGAAGAGAAACAGTGGACCGTCCAAGCTATAAAACTTTTGCGAGTTTTATTCGACTCTTTGTAATATTTATTTTCCAGCACCAGGTCTCTGAAATTATACTTATATTTGGTTGTATATTATGTCACCGTGAGATTGTAAATACCTTTAGATTATAATCTATCCAGCAAGATTGTAAACTGTCTTTTCATTTTTTGATAGATTATCAATCAAAATGAAAACGTCAGATTGTAACGGAGTGCGACGGAATGCATCTCGCGCGCTGATTGGTTGAACTGAATATGACCCGTGCCGCCATATTTTTGTTTGTTTCGTTGATTTCGCGTTGTAAATAACTAGTTTTGGAGTTGCATAGGCCGTTTCCTCTTTGCACTTGCTCTGTAGCTACACACACCATTTTTTTTCTAGAGGGGACTGCATTAGGCTCACTCATGCCACCTTCGGGGGTAGGTGACATGGTGTGTGGGACTCACACCTCCCCGAATAGGAGGGTATACCCACTAAACCCCCCATTATCGCCTGTGGGCAGCAAGTTGTAGGGACACGGGTAGCCCCGAAGCATACGGGCCACATCCCTGCCTGCCCTGGCCAGCCGCTGATCATAAGCGGCCGGCACTTCTGGTCCGAGGAGGGCAAATGCCCCTACCCCTGGATACGGGGAGCAATAGAGTGTTCCCCGGGTGGACCTCGTGCCCCTATAAGTGGATCGTGCCCCCGCACTCACCACTCGGGGCACGAAGGAGAGGCTCAGAGGGCATGTTAGCTACACACATCATCATCATCATCAGCCCATTGCAGTCCACTGCTGGACATAGGCCTCTCCAGCTGCTCGCCACCTAGGGCAAACCTTTGGAGGATATACCCATAATCGCCACGCTGGGCATTCGGGTTGGCGATCGCAGGGCGTAGCTTCTTGTTCCGGTGACGCTGCTGCCCGTCATCGGCCTGTGGTATTTAGCTACGCCTTCTATCGTGATGGTTATACC
This sequence comes from Conogethes punctiferalis, assembly GCA_031163375.1. Lineage (NCBI taxonomy): Eukaryota > Metazoa > Arthropoda > Insecta > Lepidoptera > Crambidae > Conogethes > Conogethes punctiferalis. The sequence continues at coordinate 13,835,055 of CM062092.1, read as the reverse complement.
GCCACCAGTCGGTTTGCCAGAGCCTCGTTTGTTGTTCGGCAGGATGCACCACGGGCAGGTGAGGATGGCTTGGAGCGAAAAGGTGATAGGTCGCCCTTACATCCCACACACCATACCGTTACTCCCCTTTGAGTAGATCAGACTTGAAACACACCCATTGTGCTTTCATTTCCACCTAACATTGTCTATACACGTGTTGCGTGCGTGCGACGAATCGCGCGATGTGTCCGTAATCTATCGGCTGACTTTACGAATTTACGAGCAGCCGTGACGTCACGTCACTGGGTTCGCAGGGCGATGGCCTCATGATCGTACGAGCACGTGTGTTGTTTACGTCTGATTATGATAAATGTTATCGATTGCTCTGGCTTATGGTACCGGTAAGTGGGCTTTAGAGTTTTTCGTGTCTAATAGCGATAAATGCACTACTTCAACAAAGTTTGCTAACGGTTCTATATTATGTTTCTGGGGGTTTATCTTTTACAATAAAATATTGAACATATTATTTCCGATAACGAGATTCAATTGTACCAGACAACCAAGTATGTGAGAGGACATAATATAAAGATTTAATTATTACTTATTAACACGTTGACCGCCATGCCGGTCACCGATGACCGGCAAACAATAGTTTTTCTATTGTGTCTAGTTTCTCGGCAGTCAAAGACTTAATGGTTATTAGAAATTTTTGTAGGCAGTTGTCATGTAAGGTTTAAGAGAGGTAGAGCATAGCGACTCTCCGCTCAAATGGAGCCGCCCATCCGGGGAAGGACCGCCACCCTATAGAATACCGCAGCCAAATGAACTCCGGGTCGTGTTTCTGCCGGTAAGTAGGGTTTCGGGAGCTCGTAGGGTGTTAGCTTGGGCCGGCATGGCCGGGGCAACTGATAGGTAAATTAGGTAAGGACACCAGCAATGCCAGGGGGACAGCCATGCCGCTGCATACCGCGAGGTAAGAGCTCCCTTCAGTCCACGTTTAAAGAAGAACATGTCGTAGCGGCCAGGAAATACCGCGGCTGGGAGTTTGCAAAGTCGTGTTAATTTTGGTTAAGTCACGATTTAATAATCGTGTAAATTAAAGTAAAGATAGTTATCAAAAGGATTACCTTTAGGTAGCTGTTGCTAGATAAATGAAATAATCCTACTAATATTATAAACGCGAAAGTTTGTTTGGATTGATGAACGGATTTTAATGAAACTTTACAGGAATATAGTTTGTACATCAGATTAACACATAGGCTATGTTTTATACTAATATTCACGCGGGCAGAGCCGCGAGTAGCAGCTAGTTAAATATAAATAAATAAATATATATAATTGACAGGCTCGGTGGCTCATTTGGTAGTGACTTCTGCCCTCTGAGCCAAGGGTCGTGGGTTCGATTCCCGCACAGTACAAACATTTGTGTGCATGAACATGTCTGTTTGTATTGGTCTGGGTGTTTTCTATGTATAATATGTATATATTTACAAAAAAAAATGTATCTAAGTAAGTTTATCAGTTGTCTAGTACCCATAGTACAAGCTTCGGCTTAGTTTGGGGCTAGGTGGCGCTGTGTGGCCCAGCGTGGCATGTCTTGGGTTATTTATATTTATTTATATTTATAATATAAATATCAGACAACATCACATACATTGCTCTAATCCCAAAGTAAGTAGCTTAAGCACTTGTATTATGGGTATCAGAACAACGAAGGTACCACAAATATATACTTAAATACAAACTATAAACACCCAGACACGGAACAAACACAAGTATTCATCACACGAATGTTTGTTCCGGGTGGGAATCGAACCCACGACCCTTGGTTCAGAAGGCAGGGGTCACTACCAATTGAGCCACCGAGCCAGTAATTAAAAAAGATACTTACGTCTTTTACAATAGAATATTCTTCACTATACTCCAATGACGTACATATTTTAGTTTTATCTGTAGCAAAATCTTCCGGTAGGCATTTCGTCTCATTATCTACAGTCACATGTGCCATGGGGTACCTAGTACACCTAGATAGTACCCCTTTATCTGTCAAAGGTATGGCATTCTTGATCCAGGAGTCATTTTGTAGGTGTGAGCATTCGCTTATGTGGCATCTGAAACAAATAAAAATATGTATTTAATTATAGCAATATTTTATTCCTACACTACGCCCTCAGGCCAGGTGGAGTGACGATTTGCGCAGGGCGGCTGGCAAGTGCTGGATGCGAGAGGCCCGGGATCGATCGAAGTGGCGAGCATTGAGAGAAGCTTATGTCCAGCAGTGGACTGATGTGGGCTGATGACGATGATGAATATTTAAAAAAAAAGAACTACTTTTATATGGTGACATTGGGACCAACTACGATGTACCTACACCCTTTCGAACAAAAAAAATATTTTTACAATCTCTTCACAATTCTCGGAGATATTATGTGGTAACAAAATTCAATTTTCAAGCAAACATATAAATAATCACATCTTTCCTCTTTATAATATGACTATAAATTATATTTATTTAAACATTATTGCACTAAAATAGTACAAAAGGTGAACTTAAAGCTAGGAGCTTTCTCTACCATTCAACCCTTAAGTCATGCATGCAGCATGCAAGCAGATTTGTTGTGCGGTGAGTATACAAAAATAAAGAAAACATATACATGTACTAATAGATAATTAAGATACTTAATTACATATAGAGAAATTCTATGTAACTTAGCTGCAGCCTACAATAGAGAAGTTTATTAAATCCATCCGATCATATTCGGAAAAGTTGTATTTGGCAATTGTCCACTGTTAATGCAAATGTACTATAGCTATATTTGCACACATCGACGTGGTTGCGTATGCAGTAAGCTCCTAGATTGCGTTTGGTATGGCATAATAATAGTTCTCTAAGGCGATTTAGCCGAGACTATAAATCGGGCCCGCACCTCGTCCGCAGATCAACACTGTCGCTACTGTGAATATACTGCTTTGTGGTCGCCAACAAAAGGTCGAGACTGGCTTACAAATAATAATCCAAATGTTTCAAGTACATACAATAAAAATTGACAAGTTGTACTCATCGTCATCATCAGCCCATCTCAGTCTACTACTGGACATAGGCGTCTCTGGTTGTTCGCCACTTTGGGCAAACACTGGAAGCTAAACCTATTCATAATTGCCACGATCTGGGCAGGTGCGTTGGCGATCGCAGGGCGTACTTCTCGCTCCAGTGACGCTGCTACCCGTAGTCGGCCTGTGGTATTTAACTATGCCTTTAATCGTGATGGTTATACCGTCACCAGTCGTTTGCTAGAGCCTCGTCTGTTATTCAGCAAACATTGTTATATCTTGTCTATTAAGAATAGGTAAGCATGACGCTAGAAACACCCAATCATAGAGACGTTGGTGCTTCAAACAATTGATACATAAGTTCTGTATTTTGTATGCCTCATAAAAGAAGTTTGTTCTTGATTTCATGCCAAATTTTTTTTTATATAATACCTATAGCTTAAAGAGTCCTGAAATATTAATTTCACATTTTAAAAACTGAATTTACCAATCAACTTAATTGAACAATCCAAAGAAAAGAAAGAATGTTTTCATTTCTATGATATTAATTAGTATTTAGTCCGCCTTTTGTACCATTTTGAGCAATAAAATAAAAATAAGTATTTACATAAACGACAAAAAAATTCACTAAGTTAATCAACGTCTCCGAAGATCCTCAAAATGTTCTGTCCGGAATAATAGCTACATTCATGGTAACTCTATCTTCCTCGGATATTCCCAGTATAATGTAGGTATTGTTATTGATGTTATGGAGAATCTCACAATGTAAACATATATTTGCAAGTCCTTCAGTTGCAATAAATTGTTCATACAAATTCCCTGCCTTCTAACTCGTTTCATATTTTATTTCTCCGCTTTTATATGAGTAAATGGGGTAAAATATCTTGGGGATGTAAGGGAGCAGCCTATCACCTTTTCGCTCCAAGTCAACCTCGCCTGCCCGTGGTGCATACTGCTGAATAACAAACGGGGCTCTGGCAACAGACTGGTAGCGGTATAATCATCACGATAGAGAGCGTAGCTAAATGTCATAGGCCGATGACGGGCAGCAGTGTCACTGGAGCGAGGAGCTACGCCCTGCGATCGCCAACCTGTCTGCCCAGCGTGGCGATTATGGGTAAAGCCTCCAGGTGTTTGGATAAGGTGGCGAACAACTAGAGAGGCCTATCTCCAGCAGTGCACTGCGATAGGTCGGTGACGCGTCGACGATTTAGAAACCTCTTCATAACGTTTTTAAAGGACCCCAAATCCCCATACTGTAGTCTCGGGAGAGAGCCTCGGCGGGGAGATCATTCCATAGTTTGCGTGGTTGACGTTTGGTTATTTTTAACATAACAGCATTTATTAACAAAAAACCGACATCAATGTGATGACAGTTTTCTTTTTTTGAAGTCAGTTAAGAAGAAGTATTGATTTTTTTTGGTAGTAGTCGACTATCAGCTTTCATTCTTTCAGTGGGAATTATTGATTCAAGACACCAAATGAATTTACTGTCTAAACATCGATATCTGTATGTAAATTCAAGAAGCTAACCCAATGGTCTCATGTATATCTGTCGTAGAATATTATGAAGACCGTAGCTCCGTGTAATCTCTTCCATACTAATGTAAGCGCAAATCTGTTTATTGCGAATACTAATATCAGTGAATGGTGAATGTAGTAATAATATTGTTTCAGACTAGTATTGAATGTTCGAATAGACTAGGAATCGATTTATTTGTCACTTTGCCTGTCATATTATGATGCAAGGGCAGCAGCGTCACCGGAGCAAGACGCTACGCCCTGCGTTCATCATCATCATCATTAGCCTATTGCAGTCGACTGCTGGACACAGGCCTCTCCGGTTGTTCGCCACTTAGGGCAAACATCTGGAGGATATACCCATAATCGCCACGCTGGATAGGCGGGTTGGCGATCGCAGGGCGTAGCTGCTCGCTGATGATGCTGTTGCCCGTCACCGGTCTGTGGTATCTAGCTACGCCTTCAATTATTGTGATGGTTATACCGCAACCAGTCGGTTGCTAGCGCCTCGTTTGTTATTCGGCAGGATGCACCACGGGCAGGTGAGGGTGGCTTGGAGCGAAAAGATGACTAGGTCGCTCACTTACATTAGGAAGCCTTCCGTAACCCCACGGAAGTGGGCATGGGGGGTAATGAATCCAAAAACACGTGGCCAAACTGATATGATCGTTGCAATATAATTAATATCAGTGGCGTGATTGATCGCGCAGGCTGCTGCTGATAGCGGCTCGCTTGGCGCAAGAGATTAGACATTGTTGCTTGTAGATGTTATGGACCAAGTGATAAATGTAGCATTATATATAATGCCCGGGCATTCTGATAAATGGCCAATATGAGAGGGCAATTTGATAATCATTATTAAAATAATCAAATTGATCGGGCATTATAAGTATTGTTTATCACCCTTTGAGCAGAGTAATAAAAACATATTTTATAACTATTTCGCAGTCTCCTGGTCCTCTGTAAGGCTTGCGTGGGGGCACAAGCCCATCCACTCCTGAGATAATATAATATGTGTATGTGATACACAGGCCAGACATTACTTCTGACTGCTCCAAGATGACGCACTCAGTAGTAATACCTACTCGCCAAATGCAGCACTATTGCTTAATGATGGGAACTAAAGTCCTTAAGAGTTTTACTTAGTAAAGAAAAAAATTGCTTTAAGTCAAGTGAAGATTTTGCAATCTAGAATCAAGCAAATTACTTATCAAATCAGCTGCCCTATTAGCTCTGCATAAGTACATACTATTACCTAGTTCCCATCGACCAATGGCAGTACTGTCCCCTATATCCTAACCGTTAAGGAGTTCTATGGCTTCATCATCAGCACCAGATGTGAAGCATATGCCTGAGTAGGATATGATTGCGTAACAAAATCACCATATGAGCATACAACTTTGGTTGTTGCCCTCAATTTCTTCCGGATACCATCATCAGATCCTGACTTGGTGATAATGGGACCACCTCGGAAGTGTCGAACGAAAAAAAAATTTTTGACATCCATCTACATCACGAAGCAAATATTTGCTTCGTGATCTACATATAATTGACGGAAATATCGGTGAACATACATAAGAAATTATACATACAGACGAATTAAGAACCTCCTCCTTTTTCGCAGTCGGTTAAAAAAAACATTACCGGATATATCGATCTCCGAATAAGTAAGTGATTATTTACGCGTGGGTTCCTGCCCTTTGCTTTATTATCAAATTGCCTAATTGCCAAGTAGCAATACAATAATGACCGCGCAATGTGATAAATAATGAAGTTTAGATAGTAATTATCACTTTGCCCAATAGAACTTGACATTATTCATAATGCCCTAGCATTATAAATAATGCCCGCATTAATCACTTGGTCCATAACATAGATACGAGTATATTATCGTCTCAATAGGCACTGGTTAAGTCTGTCTGCGTGTTATCATGATAGCGAAAGTGATATGTAATCCATACTAAATATTATAAATGGGAAAGCGTGTCTGTCTGTATGTTTGTCTTTCTTTCACGGCAAAACGGAGCGACGAATTGACGTAATTTTTTAAGTGGATATAGTTGAAGGGATGGAGAGTAACATAGGCTACTTTTTGCACCTTCCTAACCCCCCACTTCACTAAAATGGAGGGCAACGCGGGCAAAGCCGCGGGCACAGCTATTAAATAATAGTCTTGTCTCGCCTGATGGCTCATTTGGTAGTGACCTCTGCCTTCTGAGCCAAGGGTCGTGGGTTCGATTCTCTCTCAGTACAAACATTTGTGTCCAGCAGTGGACGTTTATGGGCTCATGATGATGATATTGGAAAACTAAATGGCTGAGTTTTGAGGTAAAAAGTCATTTAAGAAAAATACAGCTGAAAATAACGGGGAGCCGTGGTAGCCTAGTGGTAAGATCGTCGCTTCACACACGTGAGGTTGTCGGTTCGAATCCGCGCAGGGCACGCACCTCTGGATTTGCAAAAATCTATGTGCGGAATTAGGTATACCACTAGCTTAGCGGTGAAGGAAAACATCGTGAGGAAACCTGCACATCCAGTTTAATTCTGGATGTGTAACCATGATCCAAATTTGTCTGGTTCCCCTTTCTGAGGGTTACGAAGGTCAGATGGCAGTCGCTTCAATGTAATAACCAAACTCGCTAAATCTAGGATCATGGTCAAAGCGGACCCTGGGCCTAGAGGCACAAACCGGGACAACGCTAAGGGGATGATGATGACAGCTGAAAATAACTTGCCCTATTTATTTAGAAATTGTTTAAAATGATGTTTCAGTTGTAAATAAGGTACTATAATACTTAGCATAGTATCTAATGGACAGTTTAGTTTGATAAAGCGTCCTGTTATATTATCCCTCTTGCCGTGATGGATTGTCTACATGTAGGCTGGCTGTGATTAATAGAATGTATCAGGTATGCCTTACTGCTACTCAAAGTTATGTTTGGTCTATGATACAAGAGTGAACAGTAAATTAACAAGTACTTAATAATAATAATAATAAGTATCAGACAACAACACATACGTTACTCCGATCCCAAAGTAAGTAGCTTAAGCACTTGTGTTATGGGTATCAGAACAACGAAGGTACCACAAATAAATACTTAAATACAAATATAAACACCCAGATACGAAACTAACACAAGTGTTCATCACACGAATGTTTGTCCCGGGTGGGAATCGAACCCACGACCCTTGGTTCAGAAGGCAGGGGTCACAACCAATTGAGCCACCGAGCCAGTCAACACTTACAATAGAAATTTATGAGTGTGTTATTTGGTTTTTCGAGATAATTTTTATTTTCTAAATGTCACCGGAAAATAGCAAGAATCGTAAGTAGATCAATTTCCTAGGTAGTTGATTAACTTTCGGACTTATTAACGGTAATATAATATATTTCAACTGCCGTTTATTATTTTCCGCGAGCTGCCCCTTATTGTGTGTGGAAATCTTGGTCTTACGAGGGTATTGGGAATACGTAGCACGGATAGATGATGATGGAACGGTGATGACTTGCGAGATTTGAGGAATATCATTGGCCAATGTTTGCTAGCATCTGCCTAGCTTCACGTAGCCCCGCTTGTGTCCAAACCCACCCTTTTTTTAAGAGGGGAATGCATTAGGCACCTTCATGCCGTCTCCGGGGGGAGGCGGCATGGTGTGTGGGACTCACACCTCCCAAAAAGGGAAGGCATACCCACTAAACCCCCCTGTGTCGCCGGTGGGCAACAAGTTGGGACACGGGTAGCGCCGAAGCATACGGCTACATCCCTGCCTGCCCTGGCCAGCAGCAGATGATAAGCGGCCGGCGCTCCTGGTCCGGGGAGGGCAAATACCCCTGCCCCCGGATCCGTCCAAACCCACCTTAATACAAGGTTAATCGCTCAAGTCCGTGCTTGGACCACACGAACGGATATAAAGTCCGAATAATACTGTTTGTAATTAAGCGGCAAGTGTTGATAGAAAGATATTGCTCGTCAGAGACGTGTAGTTGATAAGGATACTCCGTTTAGTGGGTGTAATTTATGAGTCGGTTACAACAGTTGTATGCAAGTTGGATAATTAGACAGAGGAGTTATGTTTGTTTAAATAATTGGAACGCGACCTGTGAAGTTATTGATAATTGTAAACTTAGTTATTTTAACCTAATAATAATGAAATAACCCAAGACTTGATACGCTGAGCCCAAACAGATCAGTCACGAATCGAGACTTACTCTGTAATATGTGTAGCAGATGATGACAAGCCATTTAGGTAATAAACCACCTGCCTCAGGATTAAACCTATATAATTAATTAGTACGAAAACCAAACTGTGGAACTATTCGGCTCCTTTCTCCGAGAGTTATCATCATCATCATGTCATCATGTTTAGCTATAGGGGATGCTGCTGATGATATAGCAAGCTGCCCGCATCCAGCGCCATCCTTCGGATATTCAAGGCGAGAGTGAACGCGTTTTAGTTGGACGAGCGGCTCTATTGGTGAGTTGCAGTCAAGCGCAAACCCGGTTCGAATACAAAAAAAAACTCGAAACCCCTAAACTGTAATTCGATTTTGTAACCAACGCCACATTTTACTAATATTTCTTTAAGGAATGCGTGGAAAATGTTATCAAAAACACGTGATTTTGCATCAAACGTGAGAACAAGCGGACAACATGGGAAACTAATTTGAAAGTTAAAATTCAATACGATTGATTTGACACGTTATTCTAGGTATTTCTTGATAGTTACGTTCAAATTGCCTCGTGTAATGTGATGTTTGGCTTTGCTTTTAAATAGGAACGGTTACCCTATAAGGCCAGTTCAATAACTACTTTATGCCCAATCACAGAGATCTAGGATAGGTAGGTCATAGCGAATCTTCGCTCGAATTGAGCTGCCTGTCCGGGGAAGGACCCTATAGAATACCGCAGCCAAATGATCTCCGGGTCGTGTTTCTGCTGGTGAGTAGGGTCTCCAGAGTTCGTGGGGGGTTAGGGTTGAGCCGGCATGGCGGTGATAGGTAACTGATCAGTTACTTGCCCGTTGTCACAGCGACTTGGCTTCTCTTTTGCTTTCCATCAGGCGTAGGGAAGCTATTATGTCGATAATAAAAGCGAATTCATAAAATGAATTTTGAATTTAAAAATTAATCGAGCAGAGATTCTCATACTAATTTATAACATAAGAATCCTAGAAATTGTCTGCCAAGCCACAATTCCGCGCTCAAGGTAATTACCGCCTCAAATCTGTAGCATTCTAGAACTAAATTGAAATTCTCTGCTTGGAAACTTGCTGTATATTATGGACAAGACGCATTAATTTGTGGTCCTGTAGAATTTAGGATGTTGTAGACTACTATGTAGGTGGGGCGGTTGTGTGGAATGGATGGTGAAATGAAATTTAGGACTTGGGATGTGATTGTTTAAGAATATGTTGGGTGAAGGTTATTCTGATAAATATAAAGCATGTAATTAAGTATCTAAGCTGGGCCACACAGTGCCATCTAGCCCCAAACTAAGCCGAAGCTTGTACAATGGGTACCTACTAGACAACTGATAAACTTGCTTAGATACATTTTTTTTGTAAATAAATACATATTATACATAGAAAACAAATTCTCAACTAAATGTGTTAAGAAAATTCCTTTATCGTTCATAGGATGGCCTTCGGTATTTAGAGCATACCGCTACTTATCGGTTGCCAGATCCTCGTTTATTATTCAACAAGATGCACCATCCATCACACAGCTCCGGCTAAAATACATATATCTGATCCTGACTGTACAAAGTTAGGTACCTTACAAGCATCCTTTTTTTAAACCGCGTTCGGGGAAACGGCGGGATATGTGGGACTCGCGCCGCTCTCAAAAACGGAAGAGCGGCACCCTGCCTCAAGATGGGATGGATAGGTGGCAGGGAATACTCACTAAAAATCTCGGCCCCTCCGTCAAGCACCTTTGGGGTGGTGTCACGGGGAATGGAATAGTCTAGAAGTTCTAGACAGTTCTAGACTAGAACTGCCGCAAGCTTACAAGCATCCTGCTTTACGATGCAGCTAATTTAAATAATTATGTGGTCTGATGTTTATATATGTCTTGATAAACACCATTTCATCTCAAACGGGAATTAGTTATTATAATTACCCATCTAAATATCTGTAAGACAACGTCGGGCGCAGCGGAATCTGATGCGTCTATTATGCGGCAAGGAAATTTCAATTTACTCCTAGAATGTAGCAGATTTGCTGAAATTAATGGATGTTAACTCCAAGAATTGGTTTGGACTGTTACATTATTAGCACGATCTATTTAGTTCGGTAGGAACTTTCTATCTTGTACGGGATACTGTAATACAAGAAGCCCTATTGCGTGAAGCTAATAAAAATTAAACGATGATATTGCACGTTTGCACGACGTTGACCCTCTCTTCATAAAGTTACATTTTCTCCACCTTAAGGTTGTCTGGAAGAGATCGCTTACTAGCGATAAGTCTGCCTACATTGTACCTACCATAGCTCACTGTAATACCTTTTCTGTAAATGTTTGTTTTTATGTGCTATAAAGAATATATATCTATCTATCTATACTGTTCCATTGACGTGAAGCCCAGATGATATGTGTGATTTAAGCAATATCATTGGTTGGTTGGTAACAATTTTGCAACCTTCGTGCAGCCCTGTTTCTCGGCAAACGTAGTGTAGGACGTCCCCATGCCAGATGGAGCGACGATTTGCTCAAGATGGCTGGCAATTGTCCCGTTTTTTTTTTTTTATAGTGGCTCGACATAATGGCTTCCCTACGCCTGATGGAAAGCGAAAGAGAAGCCCAAGTCGCTGTGACAACGGGCTCCGTTTGCTCCTATTTGACAAAGTCTGCTTGGTCGATGTACAGGATATTATAATCTTTTTAAAAATTCAATGAGTAGATATTTTATTTTTATGATGTAGCCGCATGAAGTATCTTATGTGTTCACATTTAGTTTCTGATGAAGACTGTGCGTAGAGTGTGCCTAAGTGTCAAGTCTTAAATATGCAATCCCACTGCTGATATATAAAACTACTAATGAGAAAACGTATTGCAAAATCTAATTGCTCTGGAAGAATATGCGAAAGATGATGAAATAGAGTAACCATTTTAGCATTGATCAGAAGGTTGCGTAAAATTTGAGCGCACCTAAGTTTGTTGATACATAAGACGAAATGTCAATTGCATTAATCTTAAATGTTGCTAAATGCAACATTCAACAACATCTCATACCTACATGGTTGTTTAGGTATGCAAATTTCGACCCAATTGTATTAAACATACACATTAGTTTGATCCTAAAGTGCAATAGTAATGCGGATGTTGAAGGGAATCATAAATGATTCATAAGAAACCAGCCTATTTCAAAACCAAACCAAACCTCCATCATCATAAATTTTTTCAATAAACCTTTTTCAGTCCACTACTGGACATAGGCCTCCTATTGTTCTGCACTTTGCTTGACCTTGGGCTTCTCGCATCCTTTTTTCTAGTAGCTAGACATAATGGCTTCCCTAAGACTGATGGAAAGAGCCCTAGTCGCTGTGACAACGGTCAAGTAACTGGTCAGTTACCTGTCAGCTCCCACCGCCATGCCGGCCCAACCCTAACCCCCACGAGCTCCGGAAAACCTCCTCGCCGGCAGAAACACGACCCGTAGATCATTTGGCTGCGGTATTCTATAGGGTGGAGGTCCTTTCCCGGACGGGCGGCTCAATTCAAGCGAAGATTCGCTATGCCCTACCTCTCTTGCCAGCTATCCTGCGCAAATCGTCGTCAACCAAACCCTAATCGGTTACATTCCCGTTTCGTCTACCTCTCCGTTACATTTCCTACGCTTATAATATCGTTGAAGGCATCAGTCAGCACAATCAGTCCCGAGCGTCAGCGGCGCGTGTTGCAGTCGCATGCAAATCCATGCAAATGGCGAGTCGCCCGCAACGTGCCGCCGCCTTCAATCTGACGCCTTCAATTGCGATTTGCCGCCGGATTACGCGCCGTGCGCCAAATTACACACCAAATCTTGCTGCGCTTGAATGAGCAATGTATTTCGAGAGTTCCTTTGTCGTGGAAATAATATCGCAATTGCAAACATAGTAAGCTATAACCACGGAAGCCTTCCAAAGAGGCGAGCGGAGTAACACTTTCCCGTGCTATCTATATGAAGACTACATCCTATCCCACTTCCAACTAATATTATAAATGCAAAAGCCTGTTTGTATGGATGTTAGTTACTCTTTCACGCAAAAACTACTAAACTTACTTCAATAAAACTTTACAGTAATATAGTTCATTCATTATACATCACATTAGTAGGTATGTAGGCTATGATTATAAGAACGCGAGATGCAGCTCTTAACAAACAAGAAAATGTTATAACCAAAACTAAATCTTGATCCGTTACGTTCCATTACAATTTCCTGTATCTCTCCGTTACACTTCCTACGCTTATAACATCATTGAAGGCATCACTCAGCGCAATCACAAGCGCAGTCCCGGCGCGTGTTGCAGTCGCATGCAAATCCGTGCAAATGGCGAGTCGCCCGCAACGTGCCGCCGCCTTCAATATGACGCCTTCAATTGCGATTTGCCGCCGGATTACGCGGCGTGCGCCAAATTACACACCAAATCTTGCTGCGCTTGAATGAGCAATGTGTATCGAGAGTTCCTTTGTCGTTAAAATATCGCATTAAAAACCAACAAGCTACTACTTAATATAATAATAATATAACATGCCCGAATGCAAGTCTTCCAACGGACCGGGAGGCGGTAATACCTTCCCGTATTGGAAGACTGCATAGTACATAATTTTTTTATATAACATAATATAGTCCTATTTCATACTAATACAATGTTATAAATTGGAAAGTTTGTTTGGATGGATGGATGTTTATTACCCTTTATGCAAAACTTACTGAACATATTTTAATGAACATTTACAGTAATATAGGTCATTATACTTACATCACATTAATTTGTAGGCTATAATTGTAGCTCTTAAGAAACAATAAAAATTTAAAACCAAAACTAAATTTGGATCCGTTACATTCCATTCCAACTTCCTGTATCTCTCCGTTACACTTCCTACGCTTATAACATCATTGAAGGCATCAGTCAGCGCAATCACAAGCGCAGTCCCGAGCGGCGCGTGTTGCAGTCGCATGCAAATCCGTGCAAATGGCGAGTCGCCCGCAACGTGCCGCCGCCTTCAATCTGACGCCTTCAATTGCGATTTGCCGCCGGATTACGCAGCGTGCGCCAAATTACACACCAAATCTTGCTGCGCTTGAATGAGCTATGTGTTTCGAGAGTTCCTTTGTCGTGGAAATAATATCGCAATCGCAAACATAGTAAGCTATAACCACGGAAGCCTTCCAAAGGGGCGAGCGGAGTAACACTTTCCCGTGCTATCTATATGAAGACTACATCCTATCCCACTTCCAACTAATATTAGAAATGCAAAAGCTTGTTTGTATGGATGTTAGTTACTCTTTCACGCAAAAACTACTGAACTTACTTCAATAAAACTTTACAGTAATATAGTTCATTCATTATACATCACATTAGTATGTAGTCTATGATTATAAGAACGCGAGTTGCAGCTCTTAACAAACAAGAAAATGTTATAACCACAACTAAATCTTGATCCGTTACATTCCATTCCAATTTCCTGTATCTCTCCGTTACACTTCCTACGCTTATAACATCATTGAAGGCATCAGTCAGCGCAATCACAAGCGCAGTCCCGGCGCGTGTTGCAGTCGCATGCAAATCCGTGCAAATGGCGAGTCGCCCGCAACGTGCCGCCGCCTTCAATCTGACGCCTTCAATTGCGATTTGCCGCCGGATTACGCAGCGTGCGCCAAATTACACACCAAATCTTGCTGCGCTTGAATGAGCTATGTGTTTTTGGATTTCCTTTGTCGTGGAAAGGCAACGGTGGGAATAATATCGTATAAAAAACAATCCTACTGTTACAATAAGATAAGATGCCCTCATGAAGGCCTTCCAAAAAGCAGGGAAAGATGGATGGAATGGAGACTAAGTACATAATAGGTAGGTAACACGTTACCTCACTAATATTATAAATGCGAAAGTTTGTTTGTAAGGATAGATCGACGGGTGTTTGTTACTCTTTCACATGCTAAGTCGAAGGTTGTACTACTATACAACTGATGAACAAAACTTACGTGGGGGGTTAGGGTTGGGCCGGCATGGCAGTGGCAACTGATGCCTGATGGTAACTAACCAGTTACTTGCCAGTTGTCACAGCGACTTGGGCTTCTCTTTGGCTTTCCATCAGGCGTAGGGAAGCCATTATGTCGAGCTACTATTAAAAAAAAACGTACTTCGATACTTTTTTTGGAAATCAATACATATAATACTTAGCAAACACCCAGACCGATCCAAACAGATATATTATGTTCATGCACACGAATGTTGGTACTGTGCGGGGATCGAACGCGCGAACACTGTATCAGAGAGCGTCCTCTACCACTGATCCAAACAGGTCGTCTAATAGATAACTATATCCTAAGTTCCTAATGTAGTTCCGGTAGTATAATGAGTCGTGTTCTATTTTATCTTTGAAATGCCTGACCTACAAAAGCTATTTTAACGGAAATCACCTTTGAACGTGAACGATAACATTACGGGTCAGGAACGAGATAGAGGTAACATCGGTAATACGCGTGATTACAAGCACTGACTCCTCACACGCTTTATACAATCTTAAGCCGTGTGTTGTTACACATACACGAATATAGCAAACATAAACTGTTGCGGATATAATAACTTTATTCTGTCGAATGGTATCAACAACTTATCACAACTTATCACATCACAACCTGAACTATAAGACTACCGTCGAACATAGATTTCCCTCGACGTCTGTCCTCGGTCAATGCTGCTAATCGAATGCCGGCTCGCTTCGTCCATCCCCCCAGCACAGCTTTCCCCTCCATTTTTTTCCCGCCTATTTTGCCGCCAGAGAGGCGCGCTGTCAACTGTCACATTAACCCAGTGTTGCCACTTAATTCTTACAAAACATACCTACTAAATAATGATGGCAATAATTAGACAAATATTAAAAATCATGACACGGATAAACACCAATGCACGGTCAAAATACATTTTAGAAAAATATTGTCACATGAACATGTAATTTTTTTATAGTTTCATGATCATAATGTTGACATATCATTTATTATTGTATGTTGTTCAAGTGACAATAAATAAATAAATAATAAATATAATAAATATCAGACAACATCACATACCTACATTGCTCCGATCCCAAAGTAAGTAGCTTGAGCACTTGTGTTATGTGTATCAGAACAACGAAGGTACCACAAATAAATACTTAAATCATCACACGAATGTTTGTCCCGGGTGGGAATCGAACCCACGACTCTTGGTTCAGAAGGCAGGGGTCACTACCAATTGAGCCATCGAGCCAAACAAGGTTCTAAAGTGTACAAATATACTTACTAGCTGTGCCCGCGGCTTCGCCCGCGTTCATGTAGGTGTGTCACAGAAGTGTTTCTTCATCCCTTTTTTCGCAATAAAAGGTAGCCTAGCCTATGTCCTTTCTCAGGGTCTAAAGATTGTCTGTGCCAAATTTCATCAAAATCGGTTGAGAAGTTTAAGCGGGAAGCGTAACAAACAGACAGACAGAGTTACTTTCGCATTTATAATATTAGTAGGGATGTTATGACTGTACATGGTTTCTAAAACGAGATGCAGCCCGCGGCTTTGTCCACGTGAATATCGGTGATATGTGTAATGATAATGTTATAAATATCAGCATATGTGCTAACCGGACGTAGGAAAATTATACTGTGAAATTTTCATTGAAATCCGTGTAGTAGTTTCCATCAAAGAGTCATCCGGATAGATCCGTATACTTATAGAAACTTTCGCATTTAAAACATTAGTAGGATTATTTAATTAGTTTTGTGCACAGTTTTAATAGTTAGATTTTATAAGAATTTTGTGTTTAGATTTTAGGCATTTTATGTAGGTACGTAATAAATAAATAATATATAACCCAAGACATGCCACGCTGGGCCACACAGCGCCATCTAGCCCCAAACTAAGCCGAAGCTTGTACTATGGGTACTAGACAACTGATAAACTTACTTATGTACTTTTTTTTGTAAATAAATACATATTATACATAGTAAACACCCAGACTAAATACAAACAGACATGTTCATGAACATAAATGTTTGTACTATGCAGGAATCGAACCCACAACCCTTGGCTCAGAAGGCAGAGGTCACTACCAAATGAGCCATCGAGTCAGTCGATACCTCTTGACATTGGGGCCTCATTTTTTGACCACCCAGAAAGGAACGAATGTCCCTTCGAGTCATTTAACTAAAGAATCAGTCATCTATTTCCACCACGGACATCCGAACAGCTGTCACACGACAGCAGCCAGTCCACTGCGACCCTATCAATGACGTCAGCAGCATCAGTTGCATGTAAATGCATGCAAATGTCTGCGTCGGGTGCACCAAATAGGACCCTTTGTTGGTCATACATACGTGTTTTGGGGAATCGTGGCATGCTCTGATTTTGGCACTAGGTTTTAGTGTGCTGGAGCACAGTCAATGTAAATAAAGGAGGTAGGGGAAACAGGGGCTCTTTGCGACTCTACCTAAAATACATCGTAACAACGAAGTTTACCGGAAGAAAAATATTTAAAACTGGCTTCGGGTATTTTAAATCAATAAGTTGAAGATGAATGGAAGAAAAAAACATATTCCGCCGACCCTAGATAATGGGAACAGGGCAGACAAATGATGATGATGAAGTATTAAATTTCATTGGGTACATTATTGGCATTTTACTAAAGATTCCTAATCTTTTCTAGCAATAAATATACGTAGCCTATGTTACATATATGTCAGGGTGAATGTTAGCGTTGCAATGGGAAAAGATTTTTTGTAATCGTCACAGTGGTTTTTGAGGTTACTTTTTTTATAGTAGCTCGATATAATGGCTTCCCTACGCCTGATGGAAAGCGAAAGAGAAGCCCAAGTCGCTGTGACAACTGCCAAGTAACTGATTAGTTACCTATCAGTTGCCACCGCCATGCCGGCCCAAACCTAACCCCCCACGAGCTCCGGAGACTCACCAGCAGAAACACGACCGGGAGGTCATTTGGCTGCGGTATTCTATAGGGTTATTCATTACATACGTTGTATGCTTTCCTCTTTGTAGTATTAGGAAATAGACCCGGCAAATGAGCCCGCGGATCGGAAACCTATTATAGTAGCTTATTATTATAACCAACCATTATAAATACAGCAACATCGTTAACATCTGAAAAATTTGGTTAATTTACTATCAAGTACGATACATATTTTTTTTGTAAAAGCGGTCATGCCTCTATATTAATTGCCATTGTAACTACCTACCCTTGTCACAATCAGGCCCTGTCTCCCCTATGAGTTACGTTTGTACAAAGCTATACTCATGCACATAGTTAGAAAGTAATTTTATATTGAGAAGAACATACTTAGCGTCACCGGAGCGAGAAGCTACGCCCTGCGATCGTCAACCCGCCTGCCCAGCGTGGCGATTATGGGTATATCCTCCAGATGTTTGCCCTAAGTGGCGAACAACTGGAGAGGCCTATGTCCAGCAGTGGACTGCAATAGGCTGATGATGATGATACTTAGATTCCTTAAAAACTACTGCTCCCACACTAATACTCATGCAGGTGAAGCCACAAGCTATAGCTAGTCTCCTTATAACTACAGACAACAGTATATTCATACCAATGATGTCAGTCCTGCCATACATCCATGCAGACATGCAGTCGTATGCAAATTCATGCTAATCGCTGCAAATGCCCCACCTACAAAATAGGTGCATTGACGAATTGTTGCACGGTATGATTCTGAGATCGTTTTATTGTCTATCCGTAAAAGTAACAAGGATTCATTTGATGGTGGTTAAACGAGAAACATGACATAAATGGGTATCCATGGTTTTTGGTGTTATTTCGTACTGTAAAGTAAAATAATAATAATAATAATAATAATAAACTTTATTTCTATTTAACAATCTGGTGAACTTATATCTAGCGGCTCTGCACTAAGCACAATGCTTGTGTCGCAGTAACCATTTACAATTACCAATTATAATTATCATGGACGCGGTTCGGTTTTGGGGTTATTTTAATCACAAATAAAAGGATAAGATGTAAGAATGTAAGTGTGTGTGTGTGTCTGTGTGTGTGTGTGTGTGTCTCTCTGTGTGTGTATGTGTGTGCATGTGTAAAAGCGTGGATGTGTGTGTGTGTGTGTGTGTATGTGTGTGCGTGTGTTAACATAGGAGGCCTTCTGTTTCAACATAATTTAATTCCAATAACCAAGATTCGATTTTGTGTTTTGCTTCGCGCGGGGAACATTCTTTGATATCGACTATACGAGTAACTGTGTTGTATAAACGTGGAAGTGCAAAATAAGGATGGCGTTTTGCGAAAGTGCTGTTTAGTGCGGGAATGGGAACTTTGTATATGCGTAATCTGAGTAGCTTGTCATAGTCTATTGATTTAATGGTGTTCTTATGAGTGTAAACTACAGCACTGGAAATGAATAATTGCCTGACGTTCAGAACTTTGCATTGTTGATATAGTAAGTCAGTGCTGAATCGACGGGGTTTGCGGAGCATTACCTTTAGGACAGTTCGTTGTGCTCGTTCTACTTCTATCATAGTGGATTTTGCAGTTGCGCCCCATGCCTTAATGCAGTAAGTTAGTAGACATTGGCAAAGGGCCTTGTACACTAATAGTAGGGTGTTTTTCGAGGCTGAGTGTCTTAGAGATTTCATGATGTAGGCAGTTCTTCTTATTCGACCAGATAAAGTAGAGATATGATGTTTGTATGTTAGGTTTTCGTCTAGTGTGACTCCGAGGTACCTAATCCTGTCAGTACGAATTATTGAACAGCAGTTACAAGGGACGGGTGTTTGTAGATATGTGGAGCAAGTATGTAATTTTAGTTGTTTAGTAAGAAATAAGAAATGCCAGAGTTATTTGTTCGCGATGTGCTAATACTCAAATCCAATATGGGAAAAAGAAAATTTCATTATTTAGTGGTATGACACACGTGATAGAAACGAAACTCGACGGTGTTTTCTGAGATTCCAATATTTAGTAAAAATTTGTAAACCGGTATTTGATGGATAAGCGCCCATCCTCTTCAATATCATTTAACATCAGACAAATTGTAGCCAAGCGCAAACCCTTTACTATCTATAGGTACTTATAATAAATCTGCTTATAATAAATCTGTATAGAGATAAATAAAAAATAGAGGTCAATTCTGTATATGAAATTATATTGTCAAAATAACTATCAGGGGGTGATCGACACTCATGCCAAAAATGCAATCAGTAAAATTTATATCTATCGCCATAATAAAAATACATTGATAACTTTAAAACTAAAACGCGTTGAATCATAAGACGTAAAGTGTTCGGAATTTAACGCGCATACCTATACCTTTTTTAGCCCGGACGTAGAAGTTCAGTCCGTCCCGTTACAACGGCCGTTGTAACATTTCATATCTTAAAAGTACAATGAGGTAGATATTTTTTTTATAATAAAGATAGATAGATATTCTTTATTGCATCAACTACACAATAGATACAGAAAAAGTGATACAGACATCTTGTAGTACAATCTAGGCGGTCTTATCGCTAGTAAGCGATCTCTTCCAGACAACCTTCATATAGAGGAAGTGTAGATTTCTGAAGAGATCAGTGAAACAGTAGATACAATTCAAACGTCAAACGTTGACAACAAAGAGAATTAAGGAAGCAAAGACAACGAGCGTCGCGTGTCGTCTGGTCGTTTTCATAACAACCAGGTAAATACACGGAACAGGATAGTTGGACGCTTCCTGTTCTATACGGGACTTTGACAGCGAGAAACGTGTTAGGCAATTTTGAATTGTATTACCTCACTGTAAGTGCGATAATGTGGTTTTGGAATTTGGTTGTACTTGACATTCTTTAGCTATTTGACCTTAGTGGAAAAATTCGGCTGTTTCGTCATGTACTTTGATATTACACAGGTAATCATTATTGTAATCATCATCATAGGTCTACAAACGTCCACTGCTGGACATAGGCTACCCCAGTTTCGTATGTAGGTACCTATGTATGTAGTTATTCGTTAATTGAATATCTCACTCCTAAGGCTGAAATTCTATTGAGGCGGAGCGGAGTAGAGAAAAAACGAGATATGCCACGATTCACCAGTCACATAATTTGAAAACCAATAAAATAAATAAATTTCAAGCCTTCTGATTGGTGAATATAAGTGACCCGTGAAGAGAGGTAGGGCATAGCGAATCTTCGCTCGTATTGAGCTGCCCGTTCGGAGAAGGACCCTATAGAATACCGCAGCCAAATGACGTCCGGGTCATGTTTCTTATGGTGAGTAGGGTCTCCGGAGCTCGTGGGGGGTTAGGGTTGGGCCGGCATGGCAGTGGCAACTGACAGGTAACTAACCAGTTACATGCCAGTTGTCACAGCGAATTGGGCTTCTCTTTGGCTTTCCATCAGGCGTAGGGAAGCCATTATGTCGAGCCACTAAAAAAAAACCCGCCCTCGTTTCGCTTCAGGTATTTCGGGTGTACGTGTAGTGTATTGAAGATGTAAGGGAGAGGCCTATCATCTTTTCACTCCAAGCCAACCTCGTCTGCGCGTGGTGCATCCTACTGAATTACAAACGAGGCACTGGAATCCGATTGGTGGCGGAATAACCATCACAATTGAAGGCGTAGCTAGATACCACAGACCGATGACGGGCAGCAGCGTCACCGGAGGGAGAAGCTACGCCCTGCAATCGCCAACCTGCCTGCCCAGGGTGACGATTATGGGTATATCCTCTAGATGTTTACCCTAAGTGGGGAACAGCTGGAGAGGCCTATATCCAGCAGTGGACTGCAATAGGCTGATGATGATGTGTAGTCCACTCTGTTCCGCTTCGCGTCAGTGAAATCGCAGTTTTAGTAGAGTTAGTGAGTAAGTAATAATTTATTTTCGATCGTGTCAAACTATCGCCTACACGATGAATGTATAACACTCTCTATCAAATGAAGACATTGAAACGAACTTTTATTAAACGGTATGCAAGGAATGCCGAGCTCGTTACAAAACCCTTAATTGCTGCCAGTGCCATAGCAACAAAAATGGGCTATAGAATTTTTATTGCCATAAATAAGCACCAATGAATTACTTAACTGGTTCTTACATTACATTGTTGTGGCGAATGTGTTAGGAAGCCATTATGACATCCATTTTAGTAGATAAATTATCGTTATCGGCAAGTTTATTTTTAGTGACGAGAATCTTTGAGTATTTTACTGACTCCATTGTTTTGGGATAGTGTTAAGACCATTTTGTGTAGTATTTGTAATTACTTCGAGTCTTCAAGAGAATTGTATTTATGTAAGCGCATCATCTCAGAACTGTAGCACTTTGGTTTACGTCTCATGATCATTATCAGCCTCTAGTAGTCCACTGCTGGACATATCTCTCCAATATCATATGCATATCTATATAATATCATATGCTCCATATCATATGCCTCTCCAATTGTTCGTGACTTTGCTCGATCTTGGCCTTTTCGCATCCAGTACTTTCAAGCCATCTTGCGCAAATCGTCTCTCTACCTGGCCTAGGGGCGTCCTACACTACGTATGTCAAGAAACGGTATCCACTCTTGAACTCGTTTACCCCAACGGATAACACTTTTGCGGCTGATAAACATGGCCACTCCACTACCACTTCATCTTGCTAATCCGGCGAGCTATATCGATAACTTTGCTTTTTTCAGCTATGTCTATTAGATATCTCAAATTTAGTAAATCCGTATCGAAATAATTTGTTCGGTCGCGTCTCGAGCGTGTGTTGAACCAGAGCATCTTATTGGCCGTTATGGCGGCAGCAGCTGACCTCACTCTAGTGAACTATGTTATGTCAAACTCATCATAATCATCATTTGAAACTTCATGAGTTAAACAGATGTTGTTAAGTATCATGTTGTTGACTGTTAATAATAATAACACAAGACATGCCACGCTGGGCCACACAGCGCCGTCTAGCCCCAAACTAAGCCGAAGCTTGTACTAAGGGTACTAGATAACTGATAAACTTACTTAGATACTTTTTTTGTAAATAAATACATATTATACATAGAAAACACCCAGACGAATACAAACAGACATGTTCATGAACACAAATGTTAGTACTTGGCGGGAATCGAACACACGACCCTTGGCTCAGAAAGCAGAGTTCACTACCAAATGAGCCATCGAGCCAGTCATATAATACATACTCTATTCATAACTATAGGTAACGTATAACTATAAAGAAATACTTTTTTTTTTTATTTGTTATGGGTTTGTACTAGGCCACAATTCACCTAATGCTACATAGACGAAGATTAAAAGGCCTGCAATTTAGAAGATAGGTACTCTTCTGACCGAATTTCGGCCACAGGGAACAAATGTAAACATAAGGAGTCTATACAACCATTACATACAAGAGCACTAATATTGTTTGTCAACTCAGGTGCACTCTCTTTTCCTTCACTTTCATAAATTTGATGAGACGTCAAGGAATGAGTTGAGACACTAAAAGAAAAAGTATATTTACATAGTAAACATTTACAGCTCTTCATACTTGTAACATGCAATTTGCAATTCAAAAATAGTTGCGTCTACTATGCTTCGTAATTAATATACAAAGTAGCGGAAACTGAACAAGCTTGTTTACTTTACGTTAAGTAAACTTATTTACAAACTGGGTATGAGTAGTGGTGATAATCTTGGCCTCTAACCTGTATTCGGTTCGAGTCTTTGCGGTTCTGGTCTTTCAATAATATAATAAAATACTAGCGACCCGTACTTGCTTTGTTAGGTAAGTAATACCTACCTACATATAAACCTTTTTCTTGAATTACTCTATTAATAAAAGAAACCGCATCAAAATCCGTTGCGTGCGTCCCTACTTTTAAAGTTCTATGCATACCTAGGACCAGACATGAAAAGCGAATTTTATACCATGTAGTGATTAAACTATCGATCTGTTGTCAGGAAAAATATAGTAAGGAAATCTAGAGATACAGATAACTTCCGGATATGTATCTGATTTCCCTGTCGAGTTATGGAGGTCTTATGATAATGACTGTATTGCTATAACTAGGATTTGCAATGTCTTGTACGTATCTCGGGATAGACGTAATTTTGATAGTCGGCCAAAGATTCTGTCGGAACATTATTAGAATGATAAATTATGGAAAGTTTAACTTTCCATAACGCTTTAATTATACTAATAAAACGGGTAAATTAATTTCCATTGGATTTTGCATTCGCTGTCAGATGTTAAAGGCAAATAATTATCGGCCTATTATTATCAGAGACGATTAATTAGGTGCCAGTCAATAACATTGGTGCAGAATTGTCAAGGTTCACCCGAAAGTAGGGTTCTTTGTCGGCCGTTGACCTACATTTGGGTTCCCGCGCACGCGTGATAGGAAGGGTAGCGTGATCCAGACGAAAATAGATAACCTCAAAAAATAGAATCAGTAGCAAAACAGCTGACTATCGTCTCGCAGCGAACGAAACTAGCGGACGCTTCGGCGAAAAAAAAGTAATTTACAAATTCAAACATTCGAAAATCGTTCCAATCGCGTTCGAAAGTTCGCTGCTCGCGACGAAAAGTAAGGTTGCCGGACTCACCTGTAGTCTATATCTGGAGCTTCGAACACATACACCGATCCATACATCCCCGCTAGATACACGGGGAACAGTAAAAACGCATAGTTCACAATATTGTACTTCCCGAAAGGTCCCAACTTCGCCAGTATAGGGTCCAGTTCGATCGCCTGCTTTTGCTTAGCCATTTTTTAAGATTTTTAGCACTTCACACTGAAAACAACTTTTGAACTTTACTAAGCTCGTCTAGCGTAGATTTTAGTGCATGTTGATTTTAGAAATCCGACTGGAAACTCGTGTTTACTACTTTGACAGCGATTCGCGCATGCGTATTACAGAACATTGGTCCAACGCCGGTGATTTTTTTTTTAATTTTATTTAATTGAATCGTCTTATGAGCGGTTTGGCGAAGCGTGTGAATGCGCGCGTTCCGACACAAAAATAAACAAGGAAAGCCAGATGTCCACATGTCGACACTACAGACCGTTATCGAAATCGTACGATAGAGCGAGACGGCTATATGCGGATGTCTTGGGTGTGAAAAGGACAGATTATTCAATGTGCAGTCTCGCCTCCCCTAATCGCTGATAATAATTGGAAGTAATAATAACAATAACAGAAGCTAATCACTTTAAAAATAATTTCAGACACATAAGTCATTGATGTTTCTTTTTTAAGTTCGCCTTTGTTGTGCCACTGCTGAGCTAAGTTCCCTAAGTCACTCCATAGCTACATACTTTGGACATAACTTTTGAGGGTTTTGGACCATGACCTACCACGCTGGTCCAGTGCGTGTTGGTGAGTGATTCGTCAGATCCTCGTCCGTTTTTCACACAGCATGTACCACGTTAAGAGAGGTAGGGCATAGCAAATCTTCGCTCGAATTGAGCCGCCCGTCCGGGGAAGGACCTCTGGGTCGTGTTTCTGCCGGTGAGTAGGGTTTCCGGAGCTCGTGGGGGGTTAGGGTTGGGCTGGCATGGCGGTGGCAACTGACAGGTAACTGATCAGTTACTTGCCCGTTGTCACAGCGACTTGGGCTTCTCTTTCGCTTTCCATCAGGCGTAGGGAAGCCATTATGTCGAGCTACTATAAAAAAAAAACGTGTACGTGAGGTTGGTTTGGATATATTAAGGAGATAATTACTTACGTTAGTTATCGCTTTTTAGTTATGCAGGTACAGTTTTCTCAAATTAAGGTTTTAGTCATCTGTGTTTTTAGAAGTCGGTTTAATTTTTTTTAAAACGTCCTTAGTGCTTAACACAAGCCTGGATTGAAGTTCTCTCATAATAATACATTTCTATGGTAAACACGCTTGCGATTTTCAGCAAAATATATTTACCATTAAAGTTCAAATAAAATATTCAATGTTGATTTGTCAATATTGGACTGTAATGTTTACTCAACACATGTTCACACAGTTGAATATAATTTAAGTATTCAAACATTGTACCTATGTGCATACAAAATGTACATTCATATGATTATGAGGCCGATTAAAATCAGAAATAGTATGTTTCCGAATTCGATTTCGTTTAAATACTAAGCTTTAGTTATGTTGTTAATAGGTATTTTGATAAATTCTTAATGTATTAATCTTTGATGCAAAAAATTGTAACTATGGATGAAAACTACCCAAAATATAATATAGTAATATCAACAACCTGCGTTTTTGTCCGCATGAATTTTATTACTGTGTTATAAAAATCGGTCATCAAGCCACAGAGTTCTGTGGAAACAAACATAAAAAGATTTGCTCATAATTTGACTGGCTCGGTGGCTCAATTGGTAGTGACCTCTGCCTTCTGAGCCAAGGGTCGTGGATTCGATCCCCACACAGTACAAACATTTGTGTGCATGAACATGTCTATTTGTATTGGTCTGGGTGTTTTCTATGTATAATATATACATATTTATTTACAAAAAAAAATGTATCTAAGTAAGTTTATCAGTTTTCTAGTACCCATAGTACAAGATTCGGCTTAGTTTGGGGCTAGATGGCGCTGAGTGGCCCAGCGTGGTATGTCTTGGGTTATTTATTTAATCGCCACGCTGAGCAGGCGGGCTAGCGATCGCAGGGCGTAGCTTTTTGCTCCGGTGGCGCATGCTGTTTAGCTGTAGTTTTTCAATAGGCCCCTTCTTTCTATTGACGACTAGCTGTGCCAGCGGCGTCGCACGCATTTAAACCGGGTTTCAAAAATAACGGACTTCCATAAAATGATACCTAAGTTTTAAGTTAGATCTCTATACATTGGTGAAAACCGCAATAAATTCCATGAAGTAGGTACCTAGTTTTTTTTAGCGTGATGTGCGATCAATCATAGGTACAGACAAAAATTTCTCCCGTTTTCCCAACACTTCCCGTCATTGCTCTGCTCTTATTGATAGAAGGCGTGATAAAAAGTATACTGTAACCTGCCCAGGAGTGTAAAAAATAATCGTACCAAGTGTCGTTAAAATCCGTCCAGTAGTTTTTGTTTCTACAACAAACAGATAGACAGGCAGACAAAAATATGACTGATTGCATTTTTGGCTTCAGTATCGATCACTAATCACCCCCTGAAAGTTATTTTGAAAATATATTTCTAAAACACCAACAATGTATGAAATGTTTAGCTGAAATAATTGATTTACCCGAAGCGAAGCGAGGAGCGGGCTGCTAGTTATAAGTATAGATAAAGAAGCATACAGAGCAGTCTACCGCCCCATTCGCACGCAAATGAACTGCCTATCTAAGACACTATCAATCTACCCACGTAACCAATAGACGTGCAATATCCAAACAACGCCTAGACCCACTTTGGGCCGCCATTGTGTTATAGATTATCTTACGCTCGCCGCTCATTGTCCGGCCGAAGATCGAGCGCAGATTGCAGCTGTTTTAGCTCGCTCGAGCGTAGGGTATGGACACAATCTGGATTCAAGCTTATGTCTTGTTATCTTTGTTAGGGTTGCAAGACGGTTGAGCTATGGTGAGTTGTGACGTAACTCTGCGCTTTAGGATTTGTTAAGGGTTTTGTTAGATGTTTCCTTAATCGAGTTTTGCTAAATGGTTTCTTAACAAGCATAGTTTAGGTAGGTTTTTTATCGGATCGGAAGCCTTAGTCGCTCTGACAGAGGGCGGCAACATAAAAAGAAGCAGATCTACCACCGTGTACCAGTCAGAAAAATGAATCAGTCGCAGAATCTGCTTAGCGTATGTCACATTGACATGAAGCGCATAATCATCATCATCATCATCAGTCTGCAAACACCAAATGCTGGACATAAACCTCCTCCGATCATCATCAGCATACCGCAGTCCACTGCTGGACATAGGCCTCTCCAGTTGTTCGCCACTTTGGGCAAACATCTGGAGGATTTACCCATAATCACCAGGCTGGGCAGGCGGATTGGCGATCGCAGGGCGTAGCTTCTCGCTCCGACAACACTGGTGTCCGTCATCGGCCTGTGGTATTTAGCTATTCCTTCAATTGTGATGGTTATACCGCCACCAGACACTTGTCCCGATGCCATGTATCCACCCTCAGAGGGCCTCCCTTCAGGGAATACCTTGACATGGCCGACCTGGAAGGCAATGAACAGATTGCGCACCCAGGTTGGCCGCTGCAAGGCAACCTGTGTAGGTGGGGCTTTGTGGATGCCTCTGCCAACCGGTGCGGGTGTGGTGCCGTCCCCAAACTATGGCCCACCTGCTCCAGTGCCCCGCGTGCCCAGATACATGTTCGCTCGAAGACTTGCTGAACGCCAATGTTAAAGCGATCCGCGTTTCGGAGTTTTGGTCTCATCATAATATTTAATGATTTGCTGTCGACTCGACAAGAAGAAGAAGAAGACCGCTATCAGTCGGTTGCCAGAGCCTGATGATGGGTCGCTTACATCACCCAATGACAATAATTGTCATTTGGGGAGATTTGCCGTAGTTACTACACTATGTCTTCTACGACAACCACGGCATGAGACAACAATAGAAAGAAATACAATACGAATAGTAAAAGCAAAATATTCACATAATTCAGTCCAATAAAATATTCAGTTCCGATCATTTGTAACAAACATGAAATATAATAACCGCGCTAACAAGTACTATATTCTTGGAGATAAATGAATGAAGAAAACTTTTATGAACATTCGTTGTGCATTCATGGAGCTTGTTACTGTACAGAGCTTGTTACGTGTAGGGATGTCACTCGCGTAATGAAATGGATTACTCCTGGAGGAGAAGAGAGTTCTCCTGAGGAAATTTCAGCAGTTCATAACCGAGAACATGAGCCAACTACGTCATCATCATCATTATCCTGCAAATGGTCACTGCTGGATATAGGCATCCCCTAATGATAACAAGTCCAGGTAACGCTGATGGCCATTTTCTGATAACATTTAGAGTCTTCTACAAAACCCACGAGATGAGATGGGGTGGTCCCATTCTAACCGGAAACCACATCATCATCATCAGCCTATTACAGTCCACTGCTGGACATAGGTCTCTCCAGTTATTCGCCACTTAGAGCAAACATCTGGAGGATATACCCATAATCGCCACGCTGGGCAGGCGGGTTGGCGATCGCAGGGCGTAGCTTCTTGCTCCGGTGACGCTGCTGCCCGTCACCGGTCTTTAGTATTTAGCTACGCCTTCAATTGTGATGGTTATATCGCCACCAGTCGGTTGCCAGCGCCTCGTTTGTTATTCGGCAGGATGCACCACGGGCAGGTGAGGTTGGCTTCGAGCGAAAAGATGATAGGCCGCTCCCTTACATTCCAACCAAACGGATAAAAAACTACGTATGAGATTTCATAATCCGAGTTCATAAGTTAATCAGTTGTCTAGTACCCATAGTACAAGCTTCGGCTTAGTTTGGTGCTAGAGGGCGCTGTTTGGTCCAGCGTGGCATGTCTTGGTGTTTATTTATTTATTTCCTTGTAAGACCGCCACCCCTACAGAATGAACGGTAATATTGATGAATTTCATATTTTATACACCTATAGTATTGTACATTTTATTTGACTTTTACTTGTTTACCGGGTTATAATAATATCCACTTTATTATCATATCACACCAGCAGAGAAAGTTTGTTTTTATGGTATTGAACATGCTTTGAATTTAAGTTGATATCTTCCGTACTGAAATACAATACGACTAATATAATATTTCAGTACATTAAACACAACTATGTGGATAATATCCTATTTCAAAAGTATTACTAAGCCGATATTCTTCGTGCGGCGTTCTATCAACAATCTAAGCTGATATGATTTACTGCCAGGGTAGAATCACAATGAAATATAACCAAGATACGTAAACTTATATCGGAATATAAGCTACAGTATAATAACTTATTCACTAGCTTTCTTTCGTGAGCGTTTAATTCTTATTTTATACCAAACTAGACTTTATAGGTAAATGACCAAAACTTGACACTGTCACCATTAACAGCAGTAATTCGAATTAACTTCGCGACAGACATGTGGCATGGCATAGCTACATGGGCCACTCAGAACTGCCTAGTACTTAATCCGTCTAAGTCTAAATACATGGTGTTGGGCACAAAAAAGCAGACTGACGAGATAATAAGGCAAGGCCCCATCGTACAAATTCTCGGCACTAACATTGGGAGGGTTGATGAGGCTGCCGGCTTGGGCATTGTCCTTGACAGTCAGTTGCGGTTCGAAAAACATGTGTCGAATCTGGTACAGAATTGTTTTTACAGGCTCAAAATCCTGTACAAAATACGCGGCTTTCTTTCCGAGGGAGCACGTCTGATTCTTTGTGAATCTCTCGTTCTATCCAGGCTGAATTACGGTGACCTAGTTTATGGACCTCGTCTTCTGTGTAAAACTAAGCGGCTCATACAGAGGGTACAGAATGCATGTTGTCGTTTCTGTTTCGACATACCAAGGCGCGCACATGTGTGCACCTTATTTGTGCCAGGCCTCGCTGCTCAATATGGAATCCAGGAGGCGGCTCCATCTGGCGGCCCTTATGTTCGATTTGGTAAGGTTTGGGAGGCCTGAATATCTGTATGCTAAGTTGAAGTTCTCAACGTTCCATAATAGGTACGGCCCGGGAATACCTAGATCCTTGAGGCCGCCATTGGCGGTGCATATCCACAAGACCGTGGCATTCACTGGAAGCTTTCGGCATCAAGCGACCAAGTGCTGGAACGACTTACCTCCTCCTACTAGAAATGCTTCATCAAAAGACACGTTTAAAAGATTAGTGAAGTGTAGCTTAATTGAGCGTGCACGTTCAGGTGTAGCACTTGGTCGTTTGAATGCCGACTGCCGAAGGCCTAATTAACAAATCCCTCTTGGTCATCATCATCATCAGTAGTGCAGCGCTATTTAATATTATTATTTATTTATTATATAATATACTCATATTTACTCGTATATCAATTTGTTCCGTATCTGTGTATCCAGTATCTATGTACGATAAGTTACTCTCGTTAATATCATTATGTTTTCCCCTTATTCTATTATCTTATTATAATATTTTATATTTGTCTGCAGTGTTGCTACACGCGTGCCGCGGCACCCGATGGGCTGGTGATGGCTGAAAATCAGCGGTTTGCTCGCCGAGCAGACAACTCGCTGAGCCATTACCATTTTGCATTGTTGTTGCACACATGCCCATACCTATGACTTTTATTGTTTCTGTTATTGTTTCTGTTTTGTTCGTAATGATTTGTGTGTTTTTTGCTGTATTCGTTGTTGTAAATGTGTGTGTGTACCTATGCAAATAAACTTTTTATCTATCTATCTACATGTCAACAAGTATTAACCAATTGGAGGGCCCCCTTAATATTCCAATTACCTGTCCCATAATCTGATTGGACGTTATAAATTACGTGTGCTATCTTACAGGCGCACTTGCTGTCAGTAACGATAGCGTTAATAGTTTACGTAGCATTAACTAATTGTAATTGTCTGTTGTCGACTGGCTCAGTGGCTCAATTGGTAGTGATCCCTGCCTGCTGAACCAAGGGTCGTGGATTCGATTCCCACCCAGGACAAACACTCGTGTGATGAACACTTGTCTTTGTCCTGTGTCTGGGTGTTTATATTTGTATTTAAGTATTTATTTGTGGTACCTTCGTTGTTCTGATACCCATAACACAAGTGCTTAAGCTACTTACATTGGGATCGGAGCAATGTCACATACATGTTGTCTGATATTTAAATATTTTCATTACAACCGTTTTCATTGCAACCGTTGTTAATTAGCTTTTGATCGGCACCTTGTCCACTTTGGGATGTAAGGAAGAGACCTATCATCTTTTCGTTCCAAGCCAACCTCGTATGGCCGTGGTGCATCGTGCCGAATAACAAACGAAGCTGGCAACCGACTGTTGGCGGCGCAACCATCACGATTGAAGGCGTAGCAGCGTCACCGGAGCGAGGAGCTACGATCTGGGATCGCCAACCTGCCTGCCGAGTGTGGCGATTATGGGCAAAGCCTGAAAGCCAAAGATGTGTACTCGAAATGGCGAATAACTGGAGAGGTCCATGTTCAGCAGTAGATGCGATAGACTGATTTCGATGAAGAGCTTTTGTCCGCAATATCATGCACTATAAGTTGTTTTAAACTATAAAGCTGAAACCTTAAAGGCGAAAAAAATGTGTTGACGGCCTGGGTGATGCAATGGTTAGAGTCAGTATTGGACCAAAAGTGCGGACTATCCGAAACTTTGGAGTTCGGTTCCCGGTCGGGGTAAATCAAGAGATGAAGTTCTCTATAGCCTTCGGTTCTGGGCGTTCTGGGTATAAGGGAAAACTTTAGTTTGAGACCAGGTGGTGCAACTTGTCTAACAAACAAAAAAAACAACATTCAAACTTAGAGTCTTTAAAACTATAACACAAGAAAGTATAAAAGTACCGTAATGACGTAGATTTATTACGAAATGCTTTCTGCATGGAAATACTGATTACTTAAACACCTATCAAAGCTACAATTAATTTCTACGTCCTGATTCAAAGCGATATCTAATTATACTGTTATTTCCCTTCCACAAGCAACTGATTAGCGTTACTGCAGGCGAACTGTTAATATTCTAATTAAGAAGAATTAAGAAGAAATATTCTAAAAAAGAATTAGGCTAATCTCGAAGGTACATGTAAATAAGTATCATCATCATCATCAACCCTTCGCTGTCTACTGGGCAAGTAAGTATATTTTAAGTAATATTAGACAAGTAGGCTACTTTAGGATTTATTTTTAAAAGGGTATTTGCTCTCCCCGGACCAGGAGTGGATTATCATCTGCGGCTGGCCAGGGTTGGCAGGGATGCGGACGTATGCTTCGGCACTACCGGAGTCCCTGCAAGCTGCTGCCCACTGGCGACACAGGGAGGTTTACTGGGTATACCCACCCAGTCTGGGAGGTGTGAGTCTTTATTTATAAACGTATATTTTTTTATTTATATGACATTTTTAAGAGATGCAGGGCATAGCGAATCTTCACTCGAATTGAGCCGCCCATTCGGGGAAGGAACTTCACCCTATAGAATACCGCAGCCAAATGACCTCCGAGTCGTGTTTATGTTGATGAGTATTATTTCCGGAGCTCGTGGCCAGTAACTTGCATTTTCACAGCGACTTGGGCGCATCAGGCGTAGGGAAGCCATTATGTCGAGCTTCAATAAAAAAAAACATTATAGTATAGGTTACCAGGTACAATCGTCTGTAGGCTTCACTTACTCACACTGAAAACTAGCGCCGTGGCTTCTACGTGGGCCTTGGCTTAAAGTATGCGTAGGTGACTGTAGACTGGACTTACATGGAGACATCTATCGCTGGAGAGATCAGAAGATGTGTAAGAAGCTTCTAGAACACAGAAACATACCTAGAACAGCAATCACGTCTAATTCTCAAGAAAATACAACGCTTAAGTTCAATTAAGTATATTGCGCGTTCTCCTTGAAACAAGCGTTAGGAAATACATTCAGAATTCGTATTGGATTTTAACATCGTATTTACGTGTGCTAAATTCCCGTCTAACGAAATTCTCTTCATTTTGACTCTCTGTGGTTATATTAAAGCACACTATGAATGTCATATTTTGAAGCTGAAACTTATTATTTGATTTGCACATATTGACAATTCATTGGTACAAATGTCAACAGTTCAAGTCTACCGGAAAATTGTTTTACTGTTTGGCAGAAAATGATATAAGGAAAACATGTAAATTGTTGTCTCTACTCGAATAAAAGTAGACGAAGTATGTGCGTAGGTCGGAAATGCTGAATTTACAAGGGACCTGAAAGTATTATACCTATAAAAAGATGATGACATTGATGAATAACGATAATACATAATGGTTCGCGACATCTAATTCAATTCATGAAGGTAAGTAAGTAGCAATCGGGGTTTATGAAAAAGCAACCAGAAAAAAGTCGTATTGTAATTTCTTTGGTAAAAAGAGCTGGGAAAAAGAGAGCTTTCCGTATTTTTTTATAGTAGCTCGAGATAATGGCTTCCCTATGCCTGATAGAAATCGAAAGAGAAGCCCAAGTCGCTGTGACAATGGGCAAGTAGGTAACACTAAACTAACACTATTTGTACCCACAGAAATAATATCAACTCAGCTCAGATCAGTTCTCTATCTCAATCTTCATACCTCTTTTACGATCCCATTCCGTTTCCGTCGTATTTGTTACAATTCCCGATCCCGTACTCATCCCCGTTTTCATTCCCGTTCCCGCCTTCGTCCCCGTTCCCACCTCCGTTTAAGTTCCCATTCCCTACTTCGCAAATGACGACGCGAAATCATGTCACATTATAAACACAAAAATTTTACATTATCCGTGAACATTTTATACAACAAACAAAAGAAAATTGCAAATTCCGACTCTAATACCTGACTAGCAATTTTTATTCCACTCCCGAAGGCAGCTATATTTCAGTTGCAAGCGTAATTTTACGCACAATTAACTTTATTAGCTTGTCCAAATTCTTTACGCAGATTTATTGAATTCAATCACATAAATATCTTTTTTTCTTCAGGAACAGACGGGTAGTTGGCGAGTTTAACGGGTATTCCGGGGTTATTTGTTTTATAAGAACTAAGAATGTTAGTGGTCGTTTGTACAACCTTTATGTGCCTTCAAGGGAGATTGTTACGTATGTTGATAGATTTATGAGATGCTGGAGTACTAAGGAGTAGACAACAAAAAAACCTGGAACTTTTTATTGGGATGTAAAGGAGCGACCTATAACATCATCTCGATGGCTGGCGATCCTCGACTGTAAGTTTTATGAGGAACTTCTTGCCTCGCGCCTCGGTTTTGTGGAACCAACTTCCTGCGGCAGTCTTTCCGAACAGCTACGACTTGGGAACCTTCAAGAAACGAGCGTATTCATATTTAAAAGGCCGGCAGCGACCCTAAACTCGGTTAGAGCTGCGGGTGTCCATGGGCGGTGTCGACTGCTTACCATCAGGCATCACACTTGCTCGTCTGCCGCCTCTCGCATAAAAAAAAAAAAACCTTTTCGCTCCAAGCCATGCTCACCTGCTCGTGGTGCATCCTGCCGAACAACAAACGAGGCTCTGGCAAACCGACTGGTGGCGCTAAAACCATCACGATAGAAGGCGTAGCTAAATAGCACAGGCCGATGACGGGCAGCAGCGTCACCGGAGCAAGAAGCTACGCCCTGCAATCGCCAACCCGCCTGCCCAACGTGGCGATTATGGGTATATCCTCCGGAAGTTTGCCCTAGATGGAGAACGACTGGAGAGGCCTATGACCAGCAGTGGACTGCAATAGTACATACTAGACAGTTTACTTTATGTATGAAAAACTATTTATTAAATCAAGAATCTGAGTGAGGAGAAGAGACGGCCGTTGGGGCCGAAATGTTTCCGACTGGAGACCCTTCGACCGAAAACGCGGCATGGGACGCCCTCCAGCGAGGTGGACTGACGACATTATAAAAGTCGCAGGATAGCGCTGGATGCGGGCAGCTTGCAACCGACCGTTGTGGAAGTCTTTGGGGGAGGCCTATGTCCTGCAGTGGACTCCTTACGGCTGAATATGATGATGATAATGATGAAATCAAGAATCAAAGCAGCACCTTAGTCCATACACCTGTATGGACCCAATATACCTATACGCCTTATGAGCTACAATCGACGCCTTCATATGTAGAGGTATGCGACCTACATACAATGTGGACTTGAGCTATTTTTAGACATGATTATTCAAGACCTCAGTTGAAAATGGAAAAGGAATTCCAATTGACTTCCGATTGCATTCCGTTAGCATTTCCTCTTCGTGACACAACACGTGGTACATGTGTAATTGGTACGATAAGTAGGTACTGCTCGCTTGATCTAGGATCCCTGTCGCTAGCGCCCTGCATTATGGGGCGTAGAATACTGCCGAGATATCCCTGCCTGTCGTAGGAGGCGACTAAAAGGGCCTTCGGGGCTTGAAGGGGGAAGATGACAGGTGCCTTCAGGCATAGTGGTCAGTAGCGTTGGCATCGCAAGATGAAGGGAGGACACCACACCGTCCTCCCGAGGTAGGTAGGAGTGAACCCTACATAAACCAGGTGTCCTAAGTTCTGAGTTGTCATGGTGAAATCTAAGCATAGTAGATTATACAGATTGTACAGCGGGTAAGCCTTTGGTGTGGTGCTAATATTGGAATCCTATTCTATGATAAATCTATATCCGTCCCAGGTAATTGAATATGCAATTTCAATGCTAAATGGTTCACGATATATTCTTGAAGGAAATATAATAGACTAGCGACCCGCCCCGGCTCCGGACGGGTTCAATACTATTTTTCCTGCTAACTCCCGTTCCCTGGGGAATTTCGGGAATTTCCTTCTTAGTACAGCTCTACGGTACCTAAGCTAAGTCCCTTCACAATTTTAAGTGCCTACGTTTTGCCGTTTAAGCTGTGAGTTGATATGTCAGTCATTCGGTCAGTTTCTCCTTTTATATGTTTAGATTTGGTTCGTCCGGTGACGGATAATGAATAGAAAACAGCCCCATCTCTTACTATTGGTGTCATAGAGGGTATTCCTGAGGTTTCCACATCTTAGCCGGTAGTGGGGCTTACCCACTAGTTGGTGACGAAACACCCGTAAAGTGACTTCGGTTCAAGACCACATAAGATCTTACAGGCTGACATGGCTATGGCAACTGACAACTGATTCATCTAGAAAAACCCGAGGGCTCTTATTTTTAGACGAAAATCGAATCTATGTCGAAGATTAATCCATTTACGTAATTTCACCCTTCGGACTATGACTCACCTTACATCCTGCCCTGAATGGTCTTTCTCCTGCACACCGGTTGACCCTATGAATATCACATAATATCAGAGGAGATGCGGTTCGTGTGTCTGAAAACTGGTCGGAATTTGTGTACATTGCCATTCAAAAGAAAAAGGCCCTAAAATGTAGCAGACAGACAAAAGTTCCTTTGCACTTATAATTTAGTATAAACACGCACACTTAGGTGAGCATTACGCCCTTTCGGAATTAGGGTCCCACCTTCATATCGCCGTATAATAAAAACCGCCTCTCTACTGCGTAGGTATAGACGAGGTAGTAAAACCTTCAATGGAATTGTGCGGCTTGTAGTAAATATGAGCTCACTTACCTTATTAGTATAACCAGGGTGTGTACAAAAATAAACTTATATTTTGACTGCTATCTTAAAAAAGACTAAAATATAGAACGTTTTTTGGTGCTAAAACTGAATTTAATATGTAACAAAATATCTACTTGGATACTACTAGCGCCATCTAGTATGATTGTATGGTAAACTTAACCTACCGTTGTAATATTTTAAAAGAATAAATGTCAGTCTGTTGCAAATACTCACTGCGTTTTAAAATTTGGGACTGGATTCAACTACATACCTATTCATGGTTTCATCAAAATAGGCAACTCATAAATTTTATTGAAGGTTTCCAAGTCGTAGCTGTTCAGAAAAACTGTCCCAGGAAGTTGGTTCCACAAAACCTAAGCGCGAGGCAACAAGTTCCTCATAAAGCGTACAGTCGAGGATCGTTACGTTAACCATCGAGATGATGAGGATGGAATTGCAATCGGTTATGTGTAGTGCGGTGAAGAAACACAGCTGCAGGCAGTAAACCAAATAATTCTTTAAAACATTCCCCATGATAGATGCGATGGACAACGCACATGGATGCGACGTCTCTTCGCAATGCAAGTGAGTTGAGTCGACTAGACAGGGTCAAGTCATCGACAATACGAGCAGGCCTACGCTGGATTCGGTCAAATGGAAGTAGTTGATACCCTTAAATGAAATATTGTGTATCACTATTCTACATCACATGCTTACTAATACTATAGCGGCACGGTGTTAGCAGGCGGCTCAGCGTACAAAACCCATCAGATCCTAGTAAACAACCAAAGTGGGTTTACTTTGGATGCCGGCAAGTTGCGATCAGACAACGGCAACGCCGAACCAGACCATTGTATTTGCCGTCAACTATCCGAGTTCTGTATAAAGTGCTTTGTAACCACTTTGCTATCACAGTGAGATTTGTTGGCAGTAAGGTCTTGTGAACCGGAAAATAGACAAACATTTATCTATTCAACCAATAAAGGAGAATCGACATAAAAAAGGAAACCAAAGCGTGAAATAAGCAAAATCATTGTTGCCACGGTTGTCTGGAAGAGATCCCTTGCGACCTTATCACTAGATTTTACCACAAAATTTTTGTAATTTTTTTTTTATTTTATGCAATGAAGAATATTTTTTGTCTATCATTTACATCGGATACATTATCAGCTCCCCATTTCTTCCGGTGAATGTAAGAGTCGAATAAGGGATTTGTTGCGATTTCTATGCGAAATACCTGTGAAGTGACTTCCTCGAATTTAGCTATCTTATAGGCTGGCATGGCGGTGGCAACTGACAGGTGATTGATTTGGTTACTTGCCCACTGCGGTAGGATTTTCTTTAGCTTTCCGTTAAGCCAGGGGAGTAGAAAAGTGACCGTCCAGTGTTGCTGTGCATCTAAAAAAAAAGTCTGTACTTTTTTCTAAGGGCTGCCGCCCGCTATCTTCCCTACACACCGCAGAATACCAGTGGTGGTGATGACGTTGATTTTCGGCGTTACCAATGTATACTGATTTTGAAAATTCTGAAGAAAAAGGAGACTTAAAAAAAATCTAGTTATAAGTGTTTATTATGTATTATTATTTAATGTACCAATTAAAACATTTTGAATATGTATTTCAGATTTTTTTTAAGTCTCCTTTTTCTTCAGAATTTTATATTCTATTCAAAATGTGATAAAGATTAACGCGACACCTCACTGCCACCACTTACACTGTGTCACCGTCGTGCTAATGACGGCGTTGTTATCTCTCGAATGATTGATTTCTCCACAGTGAACCAGGTCTGTTCAAAGACGTATTCATCAAGGGACCAGCGCACACAAGTATACGCAGCACAAATTTGTCTATTGTCAGCGTACTATGGTATTGATCGGTTTTAATTTGTTGTCCCGCTGACAATACGGTGTTTGGCTCCTAGACAAACATGTTTCCGATGAGATGTGAGGTGCTTATTTGTTTAACTGATCTTGATGACTTGTCATAGGAAATAGCGTAAGGGCGGAACCCGGATTGTATACAGTGGCGGGAAGAACAGATAAACAGAGAAAAGACAAAGAACTTAATATATCCAAGACAATAATGTCACGCTGAGCTACACAGCGCCATCTAGTCCCAAATTAAGTCGAAACTTGTACTATGTGTACTAGACAAGATATTTACGTTTTTTTTTTGTAAAATAAATAAGTAACTCAAGTCATGCCACGCTGGGCCACGCATCGCCATCTAGCCCCAAACTAAGCCGAAGCTTGTATATGGGTACTAGACTGATAAACTTTCTTAGATATTTTTTTAAAATAAATACTCATTATACAATTGTTTGTACTGGATGGGGATCGAACCCACAACCCTTGGCTCAGAAGGCCAATGAGCCATCGGGCCAGTCAAAATCGAGAAAAAAAACATTCAGGATGATCTATCGAAATAATATCTTTCTTCCTATCTCTAGTAGCGTAAATTCTAGTAGGAGTTTCTAGTCAAATCACATTAAGTTTACAACTACATTTACCGGAGACGTCCGCCCTGAGCGCTGCAAGGAGACACCTAATCGGCGCCTTAACGATTTGAATACGTCACGTAGCTGCGGGCCGCGATACTGCCCCAGACTGCGGAGTTCTTAACTGTCGCCCCTACTATTTGCGCACTAATAGGTCTTGACAGCTAATGGTTACTGGCAAAGTCGATGGAAAACGCGCAAGAAGCCGCAGTCCTATAAAATAGTCTGACCTATGGAATGGACTGACCTATGGAATGGTCTGACCTATGGAAAGATATTGTAGTATTCAGCAGGAATTTGCATTATGTCCTAGCAATAAATAAGTAATTGCAAAGCGCCATTTAGGCCGGATATCTATCATCATTTCGCTCCAAGCCAACCTCACCTGCCCGTGGTGCATCCTGCTGAATAACAAACGAGGCGCTGGCAACCGACTAATGGCGGTATTACCATCACAATTGCAGGCGTAGCTAAATACCACAGACCGATGACGGGCAGCAGCGTCACCGGAGCGAATAACTATGCCCTGCGATCGCCAACCCGCCTGCCCAGCGTGGCAATTATGGGTATATCCCCCAGATGTTTGTCCTAAGTGGCGAACAACTGGGGAGGACTATGTCCAGCAGTGGACGTTTGAAGGCTAATGATAAATGTATGAGT
This sequence comes from Conogethes punctiferalis, assembly GCA_031163375.1. NCBI lineage: Eukaryota > Metazoa > Arthropoda > Insecta > Lepidoptera > Crambidae > Conogethes > Conogethes punctiferalis. The sequence goes on along the minus strand of CM062092.1, from coordinate 13,795,003 downwards.
AGGTCAAGTATAATATCATTGTCATCTGTTTGCAATAAGTAGGGGCTCACATAATGAGTAAAGCACTTAAATTTATTCTATAACTCACAATGACGCCGTAAAATGGTAAGGGACAGACTTATAAACTGGAAAACTCGTTCGCAACTAACTTTACCGAATAAATGTAGCAGAAACCTTTGAAGGTTTAATCGAAATTCGCGGCCGTGGCACCGGCGGAGATAAGGAAAATTTTAAACAACCGGCATAATGCGATTATTGTGGATCGCTCGGTATCTGCCAATTTTGCTATTAGCATCAACGCTGTTTTGTAATATTTGGATATTGTTAAAGTTAAATTTAACGCGAGAGTCCATGTTGTGTAATCTGTATTCATGCTGGTTGCGGCTTTAACATGTTTTTGAAAAAGTTTTTGGAACATTGTTTATGCCAACGGGGAATATGTTTTTATGATGAGAATTGCACCGTCAAGTCAAGTTTCAAGGTTTGACTGGCTCGATGGCTCATTCGGTAGTGACCTCTGCCTATTGAACCAAGGGTCGTGGGTTCGGTTCTCACACAGTGCAAACATTTGTGCATAAACATGTCTGTTTGTATTGGTCTGGGTGTTTTCTATGTATAATATGTATTTATTTACAAAAAAAAGTATTTAAGTAGTTTATCAGTTGCCTAGTACCCATAGTACAAGCTTCGGCTTAGTTTGGGGCTAGATGGCGTTGTGTGGCCTAGCGTGGTATGTCTTGGGTTATTTATTTAAGGTGTAAACGCGTTAATAGTTTTCGAGGGCAGGGTCGCTTTTTTATGGTTTTATAGTCATGTAAGGCTGCCTTATGATGATGATGAGAAGGTGACGTATTCCATCATCAGCCTTTTGGGATAGGCTGCTGTAAACTGGGGTATACTGGTGAACATAGGCCTCTTCAGTTGTCCGCCACTTTGCCCAATCACCTGGAGGATTTAGGTACCCATAATCGACGAGGTATTTATCAACGGCGTACCATACAATTTTATTGCGATGCCCGTAAATAAGAGCGGATATGGGTACCTTAAATTTGGTTTTAAATGTTTCATGTCAGGACACACATATCAACTGCTCAAGAGTGTATGGCATAACCTGTATGTGACTCGAATAAACGTTTTTCTATTCTATTACTGCCCACATGGTATTCTTTAAACACAGTCTTAAAAAAAGTATTGCACGATGAACGAAACAGTAGGTACCTAAATATCAATGAACAGAGACCTGCATTTTGTAGGGATTTGTTGTATATTAAATTATTGTTCAGAAATGCTTAAAAGTCAGAAAAATACAAAACGAAGCTTCAACTTTCACATCAGGTAGGTACATTAACAAAACACATCTAATTGTGTTAACTAAGCGTTTTTGCTTGAAAAAAGCTTTTAGGCGTTTCGACGCGTATAACAACATAAACTGCAGTTAGGGAAAAAAGTTTCATATCAACGGTAAAGCTCCCCTGTTGCGGGGAATGACTTAATAACGCAACTTTGTGCTTAGCTTTACAACCACTATGCGCATTATAGAACTTGCTTGTGCTTTGGTAGCTGTGTTGCCAAGGTTTTAACAAAAAGTCTACTAAGATACTTAAATACTAAGATGTTTTCCACCTTAGTGGTATAAAAAAAAATATTATTTATTGCACACAATTGCCTTGAAACTAGGTATATCAGACATTTGTTGCACAGTTTAGGCGGTCTTATTGCTATAATTATTCGATCTCTTCCAGACAACTTTAGGGTAGAGGCTATTTGAAAAGAAAGGGTGAGGTGGTATTTCAATTGAAAAATGAAAATGAAAATGAAAATGAAAAAAATGAAAAAATATTTATTTACAATCACATTATTACGTTTGCCATTTTAGGATTGAGACCCCCTATTAAGTATTCGCAGATACTTGTATCAGGAGGTCCCGCTCTTCCTATAACTAGGTTTGTACTTAATATTGTGAAATGTAAATATTGCATTTACAAAGATGAACTAGAGTAATCCACAATTATTAATATAGTCAAACACAATCACAAAACAATGCAACACAATTAAGCTTTTAATATACATAATATTTTTTAATTTAATAATAACTTTTAATAAACATTAATATACATAATTCAATATAGTTTAATTTAATACGGATAATCAATCATACAAAGAACAAATCAATACAATCATTATAATTATGATTGTATATAAATTGTAAGCCTATTTATGAAAAAAACCCACAGTATGAGCAGATTACGCTAGAAACCCAATATTTTTATTCATTCTGCATGAAGGTAGATGCATAAACGTTGCTCAGCGCGCGAGTGCGCACCGCAGCGCGGGCCCGTGTGCGTGAGCGCGGCCGTGTCTAATCGCCCGCACCAGGCACAAGCGACCGGCGGAATGGTGCGATGGTGTAATAGTACCTACTCCGTACTGTGCAGTAATTATTGCTAGCAAGTGTAAGAGAAGGCCCGCGAAGTGTAATGTGTATAATATCTGTATTATACGTAATATGTATAGTATATGTATAATGTCTTTGATTTAATATAAGTAATTTCATGTATTTATTTCACAATTATAGTTTACATTAGTTCAGTTAGATAAATTCAATTTATGCAATTAATTAATTTTTCTTTTTTACAATAAAATATAATTAAGTTATTTCTATCGGGTTTAGTTTACTTTAGTTTATAAGTTAATTAAATTTGTACTAATGAAATTTAATTTAATTTTATCCATTTTAGTCTATATTTATTTAAATTTTATTTAAATTTAAAATTAATTAAATTTAATTCAATTTATTTTAATTTAATTTAATGTAATTTTGATTTGATTAATTAATATAGATTTAAGTCTATTCGATTTGGTTATTTTAATTTAATTTAAGTTAACTCAATCCAATTGATATTAGGTTTAAAGGCGTTTTAGCAGGATAATTCTTTTACAAAAGTTTCGGTGTCATCGTATGATTTATTTAGGAGCCATTTTACAACTATTTCTTTGGTTTGATGTAAATTGTATGCATGTATATTTAACACCTCGTTTAACTTGTTGTACATTTTTGCTGAGTTCCTTTTATACTGTCGTTTTGCGAATTCTGTTCTACTTGCTTTAATTAACGCAACCCTATCTTTTCTTCTTTTATTATTTATGGGTACATTATATGGTAGTGTTTTATGAGTTCTTAGGATTGCTAACAAAATGTACAGTCTTCTGACAGAGAGTAGTTCACAGAACTTGTACAGGTCGTTTGTTGGAAATCTAAAAGGTTTGAAGTGCATGACTTTAAGTAGACATCTCTGACTTCTTTCTACCTCAATAAATTTAGTTTTGGTTGCACCTCCCCAAATAGATATGCAATATCCAATTACTGACTGGCCTAACGTAATATAAATTTGGTTTATGAGCTTTTTGGTTGTAATATACCTTAGCTTCCTAAAGATCCATGTCAATTTCCTTATTCTGTTACTCATAGCCTCAATGTGCAAATGCCAGTTTAGGTGTTGATCCACAATAACACCCAAATATTTAGTCGACTCTACTCTGTTCAGAGTGGTACACGCACAGTTCCGAGCATTCGTATTTCCACACCCGTGTATTTTCAAAGTCATTGCACTACTCGGTTGGGTAGTTTTATTGATTGAAAAGCAGATGTAGTTTGTTTTTGCCGTGTTTAGTGTTAAAAGGTTTGCTTGGAGCCAGTTTGACACCTTAAGCATCCCATTTTCGGCACTCCTAAATACAGCGTTCCAGTTTGAACCTTTGAATATCAGTGCTGTATCATCTGCATACGAAAGTACCCGCCCGTCCCTGATTTCAAGATTTGTAAGGTCGTTTATGTAGATGAGGAATAAAGTGGGGCCCAGGACACTACCTTGTGGAACCCCAAAGGATATTTCCGAGTCCCCACTCACCCACTCATCTATTTTTACCATTTGTTTGCGACCATATAAGTAATCCTTGAGTAAATCCAACGAGGTACCTCGCACGCCAATGGAGTCCAGTTTTTTTACAAGTGTCGGCAGAGAAACAGTGTCAAACGCCTTCTTGAGGTCCAAGAACACAGTTAAACATTTCTTGCCCTCATCCAGGGAGTCACAAATAGCTGATGCCAAAGATACAGTAGCGTCTTCAGTGGATCTTCCCCGCCTAAATCCAAATTGGTTTTGAGATAATATATTATAGTGTTCCAGGTAGTTAATAAGCCGATTGTTAATTAATTTTTCTATAATTTTTGATATAACCGGTAGCACTGAGATAGGCCTGTAATTATTAACATCGCTACTGTCACCCCCCTTGTATACTGGTGTTATCAAAGATTTTTTTAGGCATGAGGGGAAGACGCCGCTTGAAAAACAAAGATTTGCCAGATGACTAATTACGGGCACTACAAAAGCTCGAACCATCTTTAGAAACCTAGTGGTAATGTTGTCCCAACCAGGGGCACTATCTGTCTTGAGGCCTAACAGAACACTATCAACTTCGTAAGGGTCAGTGTCCAAGAGCACAAAAGATGATGATTGCCTTGAGTGCATTTGGTATGTCTGGTTGCTGTTGCTAGACAGAATATCTTCAGCCAGTTTCCTACCTATGCCAGCAAAGAAGTCACATACGTAGTTTACAGAGTCAGTTCGAGAGGACTTGATGTTTAGTAGATCAGTGTTGGAAGCCCTGTCAGAATTTAAGTATGTCACTCTTTTTATAGTTTTCCAAAGTTTTTTTGGGTTTTTTATAGATTTTGATATTTGCTCTTTTTCATATTTCCTTTTTAGTTTTTTTATTAATTTATTACAGAAGTTGCGATATCTTTTGTACGTTATTTTAAGTACTTCATTAAAGGGATCAGATCGAAGTTTTAGTTGCATTTTATTTCTATTTTTTATACATCGTAGAATACCTGGAGTGATCCACGGTTTGATATTTCTCTGACTTTTAGCTATATTTCTAATTATTTTACTTTCCTTAAGAGAGTCCGACAAGATTTGAATTAAATTTTCCGCTACCGCTTCGGGGTCATCACTGTAAAGCAAGGTTGGTAAGTGCTTATCGAGGAGTTTTGCGCAAGCAGTGTCGTAGTCAATATATTCTCTGGTTTTTGAACAGGTAATGCTTTGCTTTACCATAGTTAATTTCGTAAATATAGTATAGTGATCGGTAATACTTGTATTTAGAATTGCTATATATGGCATCAGTGTTTTTAGTTCAAGCTTCAGCATGCAGTGGTCTAGACAGGCACCGTCTCGTGTTGGGAGAGAATGTCCTGGAAGAATACCGTGGGTGGATAGCATACTCAGGTATATGCCTCTATTATTATTGTCGTTTGAATTTTCATTTGACCTAAGTATTAAGTTTATATTTATATCTCCCATAATAACTATATCACGATAGGACTTAATGCTTTCTAGATAAGTGTCCAAAGAATCAACAAAAGCATTTATATTAGGGTTTGACGGTGATCGATAAATACATACTATAATATGGTTTCGAATTTTTAATTCAATACAAGTTGCATGCATTAATTTTATTTCTCTCATTTTTGCTTTAAGACTATCCTTTGCATACGTTACTACCCCGTCATTTTGGTTAACATTTAGTTTAGTTGCACATGCTGTGTAATTTGGAAGTGTTGGTATAGGTTTATCGCGATTGAGCCAGCATTCAGTTAAAATTAGGACATCCGAATCAAAATTTAAGCTAGAGAGAGTTACCTGTAAGTCATCAAAATTTCTATGTATACTCCTGATATTCTGAGAAATTAGTGTTAAGTCATTCTTATGAATGTGTACGTATTTGGTAAGTTCATTAATGTCACATTCAATCGTATCAGCAATTTTAGTATTATCTATTTCCTCCGACGTTTTTATTGGGCTATCCATCATTAATTATTGTGGCAAAATTGAGTATATTTATATGATTAGTGATCACTTCTGTGCTTAGTGTAGATGTTATGTATGGATTGTATGCGTGCGAACATGCGTGATTTTGTATATTAGTGAGTTTGAGTGTACAGTACAGGGATTTGTGACTTTTAACTAGTATTAGGCGTACACTTTTGAGGATTACATGGTTAGTAGTACGTAATATATATATATCTGATACTTGTGTTAATAAATGTTTTATATAAAAAGGTAGAAAAAGCAGGTAAAACAGCAGAAAAAATAGTCATAGTGACATTAAGTTGTGAATTTGCGATTCACTTCTCACCAGAATAATCGGCGAATTCTCCTCTTTTCGTAAGTACACACGGCCATACGATGTCCAACAGAATCTGTATCCTTTTGATTTTGCGAGATCTCGGGCCAGAAAGTGGAGTCTAGCTCCTTTTACTGTCATTTGCTCGGATATAAAAACCGCTGTCTCTTCATTCTTTGTGGCACCTAGGTGCTTTGCGCGTAGTTTTTCTTTATTTTTTGAGTTGAAGATTTTACCGTTTTTTATGGTTTCAGTTTTTATCATTGTGGATGACAACTCTACCACTATCGGTGGATTGTTTATTGCATCTTTTTTTCCATGAACTCTATATATATCCCTGATATCTTCTTTTCGTATCTCACACTTTATAGTTTTTGAAAGGTTTAGCACCATGTTAGTCAGATCTTCCTTTGTTTCCTTCGGTAATTTTGGCATGTTCTTTATTTCTATATTAGATTTCCGCTGTTCACGCTGTAAGTCTTCTATTTTATCTTCCAGTGAAACTATGTAGTCTCTATCCTTCTTTGATTGAACCTCAAGTTGTTCCAGCTTTTTCTTCAGCTCATCATTTTGAGCTGTGAGGAATGCAAGACTGCTTTCTATGTTGCTATTTGTCTGTTTGATCTCCTTCTGTGTAGAGGAAATTTTTTTCAGTTCGTCTTGTTGTGCATTAAGAAGTGTGGTTATCATGGATTCCATTTCCGTTTTAAAATCTTTCAATTCCTCCTCTATCCCATGATCTCTTGACCTCTTTTTTCGTTGTTGCACAAAGCAAGGCGACGCGCTGCTAGATTCCTCTTTGTGATGTGTTTCCATTTTTTCAGTGTTGGGTTCAGTAGTACTATGTGTTTTCGTTTTTATTGGAGAACGTTGTACTTTTGGCATCATATGGATCAACTTCGGTAAATCGGTACTTAAAACGCTTCCGCTTACAGCTCGCCCCAAGCGTCAATTTCACTTCAAAGCCAGTTTAACTTGAGCCGGGAGGTCTTCTTAGGCTGTACGGTATCGAGGATTTGAAACAAAGCCGCTCACCGTCCAGTATAACTTGAGCTGAGTTCTAGCTATTTTTGATGCGATCGAGCTTCGGGAACTATTGGGCGTTCCGTCCAGTTTAACTTGGCCTTTTACACTCAGAATTTAGTTAAATATTATTTTAAGTAAGCGTCCGCACACCTCGGCGATCCGGGGGGAAGGATTGAATTGATTTAGGATTGGTGATAGACGAATATAAATAAGAACCAAAATAAAGTTGTTTTATGATTATAAATATAATGCACCAGGCAATATCCAATTATAAAGGTAATACCAGGAATTAAGGGTCTTATTTATTCACCACCATTCACCATCACGATCACTGAACCAGGCGACTTAAACGTCGGGCTAAATGTCTTCATAAATAAATAAATAAATAATCCAAGACATGCCACGCTGGGCCACACATCGCCATCTAGCCCCAAACTAAGCCGAAGCTTGTACTATGGGTACTAGACAACTGATAAACTTACTTAGATACTTTTTTTTTGTAAATAAATACATATTATACATAGAAAACACCCAGACCAATACAAGCAGACATGTTCATGCACACAAATGTTTGTACTGTGCGGGGATCGAACCCACAACTCTTGGCTCAGAAGGCAGAGGACACTACCAAATGAGCCATCGAGCTTGTCAATAGTTCATAGATAGATACGAGTTTTCTTTATTGCACAAATTACAAACATTTACAGAAAAAATGTATTAATAGATTATTTTGTGGTAAGCGATGTCTTCCAGACAATCTTTAGGCAGAGGAAGTGCAATTATCTGAAGTATTAATAAGTACGTACTTTTACTTATTTACAAAAAAAGTATTAAAGGACGTTTATCAGTTTTCTAGTACCTACAGTTAACAAGCTTCGCATTGATTTGGGACTAGATGTGTGGCCCAGCGTGACATGTGTTGAATTATTAAATAATGCACAGAAATACAAAAAATAACCGCATATTGCAAAATGCAAAAATGGCAACACACCTCTTTTTTTAACAAGAAACTTCTGTAAATACGCCGCGTAACCAGATAAGTCAGCAAAAGCGCGGCAATACGCGCGCCTCTCAAAATGGCGCCGAAATGGCGGCAAACTCGACGCCGACTCCGCTAACGAACCTCTTTGTTGCACCTGCTGACCGGCGACGTAGGAAAACGGGACGACTCGGCTCGTGCACGGATTGCACCTCCTTATTTTGAAATATGAACGACTTATAAAAGTCGTAGGTAAGAAAGAAAGATAATAAGTTTATGTGGCGCGAAACACACACAATATGGGATGAAAGGGAGTGACCTTTACCTATACTCCAAGTCACCCTCATCTGCCTGTGGTGCATCCTGCCTAATAACAAACAAGGCTTAGGCAACGCACTGGTGGCGTTATAACCATCACGATAGAAGGCGTAGCTAAATGCAATAAAGCGATGATGGGAAGCAGCGTCATCGATATGAGAAGCCACGCCCTGCAATCGCTTACCCGCCTGTTCAGGTTAGGAATTATGAGCAAAGGCTACAGATGATTGTCTAAATGTGCGAATAACTGTAGAGGCCTATGTCCAGCAGTGGACTGTAATATCTGATGATGATGATAATGTAAATAGAGAAATAACAGTATTTTTAACACTCCTCGTGTTAAAAGAGTGGACCACTAGAAGACACTGTTTTCTGTGTGGTTTCCACTTTAAATAGCACCTTGCCTACCACCACATCTCAAGCAGCGGATATCGTAAAATCATCGTCATCATCCTAGCCTTTTTCCCGATTGTCTCAGGGTCGGCTTCCCAAACTGAGAGATTTGGCGAGGGCTAAGCTTTTACACAGAGCGACTGCCATCAGACCTCCGCAACACTTAGGGTAAGCTATACCCATTCCTAGTTAGGCGTCAGAGTTATCATCATCTCTGATACGATGTGACGACTGCTATCTGAGTTGGTAAAGATAGCACCCGGGACCAACAGCTTAACGTGCCTTCCGAAGCACGGACGAATGTCGTAAAATACGACTGAGAAAATATCAGGGAAAGAGGAACGACATTTATCTGAGTGCTAATAAAATCTACCTACTGGACTCACCAATCCGCTTGCTAAGTGTGGTGATTAAGGCAAATCCCCCCACATGACAATTGTCACTAGAGGGGGGGAGACAACATTACATACATTGCTCCGATCCCAAAGTAAGTAGCTTAAGCACTTGTGCTATGGGCATCAGAACAACGAAGGTACCACAAATAAATACTTAAATACAAATATAAACACCCAAACACGGAACAAACACAAGTGTTCATCACACGAATGTTTGTCCCGGGTGGAAATCGTACCCACGGCCCTTGGTTCAGAAGGTAGGGGTCACTACCAATTGAGCCACCGAGCCAGTCATATTATTATGGGATGTAAGGGAACGGCCTACCATCATTTCGTTCCAAGTCAACCTCATTTGCCCGTGGTGCATCCTGCCGAATAACAGGCTGATGACGGGCAGTAGCATCACTATGGGTAATATGGGTATATCCTTCAGATGTTTGCCGTGAGTGGCGAACAACTGGAGAGGCCTATGTCCAGCAGTATGCAAACATCTTGAGGATATACCCATAATCGCCACCCTGGGCAGGCGGGTTAGGTAATCATTTAGAAAAAAAAACAACTGAAGAGGTTCTAGAGACTTCATCATTCATGTAAGACAGAGAGCTAAATATCATCATCATCATCAGCCTATCACAGTCCACTGCTGGACATAGGCCTCTCCAGTTGTTCGCCACTTAGAGCAAACATTTGGAGGATATACCCATAATCGCCACGCTGGGCAGGCGGGCTGGCGATCGCAGGGCGTAGCTTCTTGCTCCGGTGACGCTGCTGCCCATTACCGGTCTTTATTATTTAGCTACGATAGCTAAATATAGCACGGCCAAACTGTCAGTGATTACCAAAACGTACCAAAACTAAATGGCTTTCACTTTAGTTAGCAGCCATAATGTTTACAATAACTTACGGAGCCGAAACAGGCGATCGAATGGTGGGTGGCCTTTATAATACTTGTGGCCACATGATTACAGGGGTTAGGGTCCCTTTATGTAATAGCCGTATTGAAGTTTGCCAATCTATATTTATTGCTTTTAAACTGTTTGCGTGTTAATGCAGAATAATAGATGGGCTTATTTATTGTTGAGACATTTCTTAGAAGTAATTAGGAGTACTTAGCACGTCATAATGACTGCGTCCTGCCTGATGTTAAGAAGACGTCATGATCATCATCATCAGCCTATTGCGATCCACTGCTGGACATAGGCCTCTCAGTTGCTCCTAGGGCAAACATCTGGAGGGTATACCCATAATCGCCACCCTGGGCAGGCGGGTTGGCGGTCGCAGGGCGTAGCTTCTTGCTCCGGTGACGCTGCTGCCCGTCAGCGGACTGTGGTATTTAGCTACACCTTCTATCGTGATGGTTTTACCGCCACCAGTCGGTTTGCCAGATGTAAGGGATGTAAGGGAGCGACCTATCACCTTTTCGCTCCAAGTCAACCTCACCTGCCCGTGGTGCATCCTGCCGAACAACATTGTCATTAGGAGAAACCTATGTTCAGCAAATGAACGTTTACAGGTTGATGATGTTCTATTTTTATTCTGCTACTAATTAACATTGTTTCTATATATACTTAGTCAGTAATGTTCTCAATAATAAGATCACTACCGCTATTTTTATGGCCCAACCGTACTCAAAAGGCACATCCACCATTTTTTATTTCATGTTCGGCTCGGTGCACGAAAGTGTGACCATTATTGCAGCGCGCTGACCATCCGCTCTCGTTACCCAGATTTATAAAAAAAGCGCTTTCGTAACCACTACGGTATTCTAGCAGCTTAAATTTAGTGTTTTAACAATTCCAAAATGGCGAATTTTTAACGGGGCTTGCAATGTAATTGTGCGTTTCCAACTCGTTATGGTCAACAGGTTAGCTTAAACTGTTTTATTCATTTCTTTCTTGGATTTTGAATTGAATTCTTTTTTTGCTTTACTGGTAACGCATTTTATGGCAAAGTTTTTTTTTTATTTCTGGTCATCCGGCCTTTTGCTTCAACACGAAAACTACCTATTATTGTAGTATTGACAACGATTTGCGATGAAAAAGAGTGTTGAGGTTCTTATCGATAGAAAATAAGTACTTAGTTGTTTTCTATCCAGAAGAACCAAAGTCAAAAAAGTCAAAAGTAAGACTTAATTCTTTATTCATAATAAAGATTTTAATTTTCCATTGAGGCCTTTATAGTCAGCATTCAATATTATCATTTTACAATACAGATTACCTACAATATGGGCAAAATGCAAAAAAAGTTGTATGCTATTTGATAAAAAGAGTTCCATACGAATTTAAAGTTCTCGATTATATACCAACACGAATAGCCTTTTAAACATCGGACGTGCAAAATCAGGCCAAGTAATGTTGTTTGTCAAACTTTTGGCTTTTAAACCTGATATCAGTTCTTATTCAAATAAATCTCATAACTTTGTATAAGATCCCTAATCTTACCTTCGGATTGCCCGCAGTATAGGGTTAACGCTCCAACTATTCCATCACAGAGACAGTTTTTGTCCATTATACTATCAACAATTCAACATACATTATTGACCTTCGTCTAGTCAACATCATCATCATCTGCAGGTCATAGACTCTCCCAATGACCTCAATTTGTCATATGGGGGGGTTTTGCCTTAGTCACCACGCTGTGCAGGCGAGTTGGTGACTCCAGTAAGTTTTATTTGTTCTCAATCAACATAATTTTATTGTTAGTTGTAACTGTAAGGGTTCGCCTTAGTTTAGGCTAGGCGAGCCCCTCGATGGGTACATTATGAGCTGTTGATGGCAAGTAGAAAGGTTAGTTGGAAAAAACTCCAAGTAGTTATCTGTTCTGAACAAATAAGTAAGTTTATTAACACACATTAGGAACCCCTAAAAATGTCAGTTATTTTTTTTTAACCCAAGACATGCTACGCTGGGCCACACAGCGCCACCTAGCCCCAAACTAAGCCGAAGCTTGTACTATGGGTACTAGACAACTGATAAACTTACTTAGATATATTTTTTTTGTAAATAAATACATTATATAGATAGAAAACACCTAGACATGTTCATGAACACAAATGTTTGTACTGTGCGGGAATCGAACCCCCGACCCTTGGCTCAGAGGGCAGAGGTCACTACCAAATGAGCCACCGAGCCTGTCAATTTATTATATTTCTCTACTATGTTACGAGTATGCATACCTATAATTGTGTACCTATATACAAATTATGAGTATAAACCTTCCTCGCAAAAAATTCAGATAATCTCATATATCAAACATCAGAAACTAAAGATACAGTTAGACAGATGAAGATTAAACAGACGAAATATTAGGTACTTAGTAATTTCACCTATCGGTCCATTATACATATCCCAATTTTGAATATTTCTCTCGCAAAATTGACCCCGGTCGATACAAACCACTTTGGGAAGCAGTGGGCTGCAGTATTGAAATTTCGTCTGCGAAGTTAGCGAGCGATATCTGATATCCACATATCCCTGAGGATCTTACCTCACCCAAAACTTGGGACATTATGTCTATCAGTCCGTACCATCGTAAACTTGAAAATTTAGATAAAACCATTCAGAGATTGCTGAGATCAGATACCGTGTAACTATGTAATAGGGATTGTTTGATATGTTGAATTTGGAATTGGTACTACATTGTATGAGATCGCTTATCTTAGTGGCATACTGTTATCATCATCATCATCATCAGCCTGCAAACATAAAGGTAGGGAAGAGGGGTATATAGCCTAAAGCCTTCCTCGATAAATGGTCTATTCAACACAAAAAGAATTTTTCAATTGGGACCAGTAGGTACTACCTGAGATTAGCGCGTTCAAACAAACAAACTCTTCAGCTTTATAATATTAGTTAAGATACATAGAAGTTAAATAATATTATGATCTAAGAATAGGCGAAAACATAATTAGTATAATCACAATATAAGTATAATCACAAACATTCATTAAATTATCTATTTTATTTTATTGTGTTGTGTATTCAATGAAACATGAAAAGAAATTTTTATCCGTCACCGCAAGTATAAAAATAAATAAACCACATTTAAAAGCCTTCTTTAAAAAGAAAACAGTCGTCTCCTTACATATACCTAAAGCCAACCACCACTAAAACATCCTCACAGTATAGCCTCTAAGAGGTAAACAACATTAGTTACGTTTTCATTGAATTACCCGTCCTTTCCCCTTCTTTCTGCCTTAATGTGGGTTGCTTTTGCGTTGCTTAAAAGCATGGTAACTGTATTATACAAGAAGGCACTGTAAAATGGCCGGAGTTAACAGCGGTGGTAATTTTTAAATTAACTGTAAATAAGATGTCTTTGTGAGCAGTCTGAGTAATTTAGTTGGGAGAATTAATAATGATGCTGGATATTTTGCTTCTTTTGAAGTTTGCACAAAACGCACCCTCAGTGGAAAAGCAAGTAATCTTACTGCAAATTGTCGATTATTTTAATAATTCCTAATGAATTAAAAACAAAAAATAGCATTAAGTCAAAACCATCATGCATTATTTTTGCACTGTTTTTATTATATTTATTCTTAATACTTTTTTCGACGTTACAAAGATTACTCTAAACCTAGAGATAACGTCGTTATGTCCATGAATTCGGTTTTTGGGCGTACTAAAATCTTTTCAAATTTGACTTATGGTTATTTTTCCATCGGGGTTGCGAAAAGAGCTAGTAAAATAAAAATAGTGACATAATCATCATCAGCCTGTCGCAGTCCACTGCTGGACATAGGCCTCTCCAGTTGTTCGCCACATTAACTTCTGCCCGTCATCGGCCTGTGGTATTTAGCTACGCCTTCAATCGTGATGGTTATACCGCCACCAACCGGCTGCCAGAGGCTCGTCTGTTATTCAGCAGGATGCATCACGGGCAGGTGACTTGAAGCTAAAAGAAGGTTGGTCACTCCCTTACATAAGTAATTCACTTTTTTATATTAGCATGTCAAGCTGGTCTTTTGTGTGATTGCATCATATTATATTCCAATTTCCAAAATCAATTAACCTAATGTTATCACAAAATCGTTTGCACTGAGTGGGAACAGAACCCCGCCTCTTGTTTCCGAATCTGGGGTCACTACCAAATAAGCTATTAGACCAGTCGCGCTAGTGCTTATTTTAGATAATTAGGTGCGCATTATTTCAAAATAATGGTGCATTATCCTGCAAACTGTCGAACAAAATCTAAATGCTATTTCAACGAGCCAGTAAATAGAAAATGATTTAGCAAAAATCCATCTCTCTACCATTATTAAGTTACAAGAAATATCGGTATTGGAAAAGTAACTTCCGCATAAAACTTCGTTACCAACAGTTTGCGTACACTCCAACAGATGGCGCCACCGGTCACTAATCGTAATCCAACTTCTCGAACCGCAAGCAATCCCGCCAGGAATCATGAAAGCGTATCGAACGATTGCCAAACATTGTCATAAGTGGTCACCGGTGTCGAGTAAATATGGGGCCGACGGTCGTAGCCGCTACGGTGGCCGGCAGTCGGCTACGGGCGTCCGTAGCGGGAGCGCGCCTACGACGCTACGCGAATTTCGCTACCGGCATTATCGTTGTTTTGACAAAATACCCACACACTTTACTAAATACCGTCTGTTTACATTCGAATTTCGAACTGGAACTTATTATAATGTGAAAGTGACATTGTGTTTGAAGATTAACTCGAACGCTCGATTTGGCGATTGTTTTTTTAACGAATTCGAAGGTAAGCCGTCTTTCCTCATTTTGATATATTATTTGCGAAGGCATTCCACGCTTTTTATGTGACTGTTACGGAATTTATATTCTATTTTAGACTTTATTACGGTGATAACGAAATTATTATCTACTAAGCGTGTATTTTCTTTGAGCGGACTATTCCGTTTGATGTTGCACATAAGCCTTCATTAGTTTAAGCCAGACGTTATATTTAGAGCGTTTAGCGTTGCAGTCATTATATTATACGATCTAACATAATCATTGCATTGGATACAATTGCCACCGAATGTATAAACTATACCGTATACAATAGCTAACTGAGAGTAGAATATTATCATTGAATGGTAGTTGATGACGATGGAAGTCGGGA
The DNA here is from genome assembly GCA_031163375.1 of Conogethes punctiferalis. NCBI lineage: Eukaryota > Metazoa > Arthropoda > Insecta > Lepidoptera > Crambidae > Conogethes > Conogethes punctiferalis. The sequence continues at coordinate 13,779,622 of CM062092.1, read as the reverse complement.
AACAGACAGCAGCGTTTACTAAGGTACAAACAAAACCTACTGCGGTCACCAATCCGCCTGCCAAACGTGGTCATCATCATCATCAGCCTATTGCAGTCCACTGCTGGACATGGGCCTCTCCAGTAGTTCGCCACCTAGGGCAAACTTCTGGAGGATATGCCCATAATCGCCACGCTGGGCAGGCGGGTTGGCGATGGGCGTAGCTTCTTGCTCCGGTGACGCTGCTGCCCGTCAACGGCCTGTGGTATTTAGCTACGCCTTCTATCGTGATGGTTTTACCGCCACCAGTCGATTTGCCAGAGCCTCGTTTGTTGTTCGGCAAGATGCACCACGGGCAGGTGAGGATGGCTTGGAGCGAAAAGGTGATACGTCGCTCCCTTACATCCCAAACGTAGTGACTATGGCAAACCATTTCTAATGACAATTGTCATGGGGGAGGTCTATCCAGTCATCCGGCAGAGAGAGGTAGGGCATAGCGAATCTTCGCTCGTATTGAGCTGCCCGTCCTGGGAAGGACCCTATAGAATACCGCAGCCAAATGACCTCCGGGTCGTGTTTCTGCTGGTGAGTAGGGTCTCCGGAGCTCGTGGGGGGTTAGGGTTGGGCCGGCATGGCGGTGACAAATGACAGGTAACTGACCAGTTACTTGCCCGTTGTCACAGCGACTTCTCTTTCGTTTTCCATCAGGCGTAGGGAAGCCATTATGTCGAGCTACTATAAAAAAAATGAAAAAAAAATATTGGATGCATGTTTGCATGAAAGCTAACTTAATCCTATTTTTAGGCTATTATTTATAAGATTTTCATACACCTACCATAAATCATAAATCATTTATTTCGCAAATATGGGTAATACATAAAATGTGATGTTGAAGAGAATTGTGGCAAATACCATATTTTGCCTCACGGCGTGCAAATTACAATTATGCAATTATTAATAATAAAGATAAATTAAAATGTACACCATGTCAAGAATATTTAAATTAAAGAATTCAATCATAATATACGTGGGCAATGCAGCCCGTCATTTAGTATTTTAATGAATGTATCTTTGTCATCGCTTAGATAACACAACGTTAGTTAATCCACTTTGTAAACAAAGTTTCCAGCGTCCATTATTTTTCCAACGACCATTTCCATGTAATTATTCGTGTAGTATTCGTCCGTTTGTTCTCTAGGGAATAATAACGGGAATGAAACGCTGATAATACATTTTTTTATGAAAAGATCCTATATAGTTTAAGGGTTTGTTAGATAGTATATTATGTGCGATGACGAAGAAGAATACAAGTCACTGTCCCATTACATCCTGTGGGTGTCTTAGGAGTAGACCTCTTGAGATTTTTTTTTATGATAGAGGGGGCAAACGGACCTGAAAGTCAGCTGATGGTAAGTGGTCACTTCAGCCCATAGACACCGTAACACAATGAGAGTCACAGGTGCGTTGCCGGCCCCCCGGCTATGGGGGATTGTATACAGTCCCAACGCGCATCCTAGCCCCCCTTAGACGGAGCGCTAGTGGACCAGTGTCGAGTTTATAAATAAATAACTCAAGACATGCCACGCTGGGCCACTCATCGCCACCTAGCCCCAAACTAAGCCGAAGCTTGTACAATGGGTACACTATACAACTGATAAACTTACTTAGATACTTTATTTTGTTAATAAATACAAATTACTTATACACCCAAGTAAACACCCAGACCAATACTAACAGACATTTTCATGAACACAAATATTTTGACTGTGCGGGAATCAGACCCACGACCATTGGCTCTGAAAGCAGAGGTCACTACCAAATGAGTCATTGAGCCAGTCAAGTTTAAGTCATGGAATGCCCTTCCAGCTCATAATATGTTTCCTTCCTGATTACAGTCCTGGGTTCTTTAGGCGGGGCGTGGAACGGCATCTCAGTGGGCCTTTAAGGTAATGGTTCTATTGTGCGTGTCGACCTAACTTTTAGACCTCACTACCACTTACCATCAGTTGGAGTGAGGCCATCCTGAAAGCTCTTCTTATAAGTAAAAAAAATCTTTGCTAGATAGGAGTGAGCCCCATATAACCCTGTCGCGTACCTAAGGCCCTCGTGTAAGCGTAAAGGCATTCCCGACGAAATTTTGTTATTCTGACGATAGTTCGATCGGTATCAAGTATTGTTATTACAACTGCAACATACAACCGGCAGTCAGCGGTGCGCTACAAAGACAGCTCAATGTTATTTATGCTTGCGCCATACATTACTGCGTTTGTCGCGCAAAGTGCCCTATATTGCGGATGGATGCCAATCAACACAGCAATAGGACGCGAATCTAGTACAACTGAGTGATAGATGCACGAGTAATGCAAATTTTGCATGTCGAATGAATGAATAAGTTTATTGGCAGAACAAACAAAAACAATACACAGGTATTTTTTGTGTTTATTTATACACAAAAGACGTCAATAGAGTAGGTTTTATTTTGTACCCGAAAACGCAGCTCCCCATTTTCCGATATTTACTCAGTCTTCTACTAAACACACTGATGATGGGATGGGGTAATTCTCAATCCGGAAATCACACGAATACTTTCCTACTAGGTACATGTTCAAATATAATAATATGCTATGGATCAACAACCTGCGATATAAACGAACGAAACTAATGAACTGTTCCTGACAGTAGCTCCAATGCACGATTGGAAATTACCAATTAATAGTCCTCGCTTATATGTCACATCGCACAAAGCAGTTTCACCATTAATATTACGTCCTATGTATTTCGGTGGCTCATCAAAATGAGTCAAAGGCCTGTTGAAAAGATATTATCTGCCGAATATCTGTGTATTGGAGGTGTATCAGTTTCGCTCTTATTATTTCCGATATTAACGTTTCGTATCTTTTTGTATATCAACATGATCTTTTGATGTCAGAATTATAGGTAAATGCTGTGATGTTTTTGGTATTAACCTTTAAGTATGAGTCATTCAAGGGAGCAGTGGGGTGCGGGGGCCTTCGGGTTGCAAAGGACCTTTTCGCTCCAAGCCATCCTCACCTGTCCGTGGTGCATCCTGCCGAACAATAAACGAGGCTCTGGCAAACCGACTGGTGGAGGTATAACCATCACGCTAAATATCATAGACCGATGACGGGCAGCAGCGTCACCGGAGTAAGAAGCTACGCCCTGCGATCGCCAACCCGCCTGCCCAGCGTGGCGATTATGGGTATATCCTCCAGATGTTTGCCCTAAGTGGCGAACAACTGGAGAGGCCTATGTCCAGCAGTGGACTGCAATAGGCTGATGATGACCATTAATTGTTACACTAATGCACGTATGTTTGACGACCATTGTGCATACTTTTTCGAAAGTATTCGTGCTAGGCACACTGTTTACCTCAGTGGAACACTGCTACTGACATAGTCACGGGTTCCATTCCCGCACATTATAACTGCACTCAAATGCAAGAACATTGTCTCTTCGTGAAAAAGTATATCTAATTCAATTCAGTATATTTAATTGTAATAAATCTAATTCAATTTATAGCCCACTTAACCTGTCTGGTTGTCTGGAAGAGATCGCTTATAGCGACAAGGAAGCCTATATTGTACAGCAAAATGTCTACTATGCATAGTTTTAAGTCAATTGTTTGGTGTGCAATAAAGAGTATCTATCTATCTTTAAGTAGATGTCTAGTACCTTAAGTCCTGTCTTGGGTTATTTATCAGGCTTATTGACAGGCTCGGTGGCTCATTTGGTAGTGACCTCTGCTCTTTGAGCCAAGGGTCGTGGGTTCGATTCCCGCACAGTACAAACATTTATGTTCATGAACATGTCTGTTTTTATTGGTTTGGGTGTTTTCTATGTATAATATGTATTTATTTACAAAAAAAAACGTATCTAAGTAAGTTTATCAGTTGTCTAGTACCCATAGTACAAGCTTCGGCTTAGTTTGGGGCTAGGTAGCGCTGTGTGGCCCATCGTGGCATGTCTTGGGTTATTTATTTATTTATACACAATAATATAACGAAGGATGTATAACAGTTATACAGTTACTGTCTATCAGAGCTCAACTAGAAGCTATCGGAGACGTCGATCATAGTTGCAAAGCAGAATATTAAATTTGAACAGTGCTCGAACTGTAGATAAATCCTTAAGCCGCCATACTCAGGCTTAATGGAAACTTGTTGGCTGAAAGTTTAACTTCGAACGGCATAATCCCGATTAAGTCGCGAAATCCTCTTGTGTATTATTAATTAGCTAAGGAAACATGGCAGCAACATTGCAGTGAAATAGACACAAATGTACTGTGAACAAAACAAAATCAAAATTGTCTAAAAAACGAGATAGCTACAGTCGTTTAGATCAAATATGTTCGTTGCTCTCACAATATTAGATTTTTCTACGGAGTTGTATTCGTATCCATCTATCTATCTTAAGTACATTTCACCGACCTTCCAAATAACTCCAAACAACTTCTATTCCTGGACATTAACCTAATTTTCCGCAATTTAATCACATACCCACATACTATTCGCACATTTTAATTCCGACCGCGCGACAGTCACATTTTGAAATACCGTCACGACCCTCTCAGAAAGCCAGTATGACAAAATACCCTTCATTGAACAAGAAACCTTAGGGTCTAAAAGGTCCGTCTTTTCACTCATCCCAATAGAGTAATTACGTAGAGGGGTTCTTCAAAAGCCCTAATTTCGGTCGATGAAAAATACTCAAAGTACGTCCATTTGTGGGGGCCAAGTTAAGGGGTTTTAATCAAATCTTAGTATTTTCTTTTCGTGTTATTTTTTTATCAAAATTAAATGTGTTTTTTTGATACGCAATAACTGAAGGGTTGTAATTCTAGAAGTAAAAATAATATACAATATCCTATACCTAATGTACACATTGTTATTGTTTAAAACCTAATAATACTCGCAATTTTCTTCATGCTAATGAGCGAAGTCTTTGGAACTAGCTTCTAGAAGCAGGGGCCCTACTACAAAAAACGAAAACGATCGTTCGTTGAACGGATCGCGTATTTTTGCCCCATAAATCCCTCTCATTTGTCCCTCCTGTGTTGGAATATACAAACTAAAATTCGTCAACGTCGATTTTCAACAATTTAATTGATATATTAGAACACGGGAGGGACAAATGAGAGGGATTTATGGGGCAAAAATACGCGATCCGTACAACGAACGATTGTTTTCGTTTTCTGCAGTAGGGCCTCAGTACCTACTCGTCTTTTCTTCTGGTATTTGGGCTGAGATGACCTAACCATCGTGTGATTTATTCATTGTGTGTATTGACCTGTTTTAGCTTAAAAATAACATCAAATCCCTTAAAATCCACTGCAAATAGAGGTTTTAAGAAAGTTCACATTACGCAACTATCAGAAAAGTCTTAGTCCACGTTTCCGAGAAAAAAATTGCCAGCATTAACCTTATTTTAGTTAAAAATATCTGTGCTCACAAAAACCTACGTAATACAATCTTTTGCTGATTGCAACCAAACTTATTCAGCCACGTTTGCGGAACTACCATATTATTATGTTGAATATAGTTTTCCTTTTTCGTTAGTTAAAAACGGACACCGCTTCCGAAACTTACCTGAATAATCAACATCGTATTTTTTCGTCGACAGCGCAAAAATTTCAACTCGCAAATAACACATTTAAATAATATTTTCGTAACAGAGTTTGCTCAGAGACAGATAGATGATAGAAACGTGATACAGCAAAATTGTCTGTGACAGGTGAATCATGGTTTTTTGAGTTTAATAGTTAAGCTGTTTATAACCAGACGGGCGAGTGGATTGATTATAACCACGGTCTGTTTGTAAAATAGGCCTATTTTTTAGCATGACAATCAAAATCCTTTTTAAAAACTAACTTTAAATGCTCTAAAAAGAAAAAAATAAACAATTTTTGTTTACTGTCTACTTGCCATGTTATTTTACATTTGACAATGACTTGACCCAATGAATAAAAAAGTGGAAGTTTGTTTAGATGGATGAACAGATGGATACTGGATAGATGGTAACTACTCTTTAATGCAAAAACACAGATAACCTCCAGGGGTTTTGAAAAATGACATCATTTTCATCCGAAAGATCAGATTTCATCCGAACATACTTCGATTAATATTACCTAAATTAGCACTGTTGTTGAATGAAATATCAAAGGCTCATATATTCTATTAGGTACTTAACGTTAATAAATTATTAATTGTATCGTTAAGGCTTCCTTCAGATTGACGTTTAACCGCCATCAAACCGCCGTCAAACCGCTACCCCTGTTCACACTACGAACGCGGCGGGGCGCGGCGTTCAAACTGCGGTTTGGCGGTTGATTCGCTACCCGGCGGCCGCGTTTTGACATCGGCGGGCTAGGGCTGCTCTATAGTCAAATTGTGAATATCGATGAAAGTAGAAGACAAATGCCCATCGCGAATGTTACATATGCACTCTAACTCCCATTACGTAAAACAGTACTCGAAGGTAATATAGAATAGGAAAGAAAGGATGAGAGAGGCCACGACGACCATTACACAACAGCTAAGGAGAAAGTTATTTAACTATTTCCTAAATGATAATAATGGCCCGTTTGCACTATAAAAAATAATACCTTTCTTTACTCTTTGTCGAAATATTTTCTCAAGAAACTATCCATTTCCATTTAAAATTATTTTACTTTTCAGCTTATTATATTTAGATATTATCGAAACTTTAATAGCACTATACCTCCATCACTAGCTAGTGACATTTCTTCTTCTGTTTTATAGAACGTAACTTTACACGGTTAAAATAAAATATGAAACAAATTTATTTGAATTTATAAATTATGGTGGAAAATATAAGTACACGATGAGGCCACACTAATTATTTAGAAATGGTTATTAAACTATAGATACATTTTTAGTTAGCATTTTTCTATACCAAAAATCAAACATTATTTTCTATGAAATACGAAATAATGGAAATCTGAACATGATTAATTCATGAATACTTATATCTACCTATTTTATGTGGCTTTAGGGAAAGGATTTTTTAAAAGAATATTAGTAGATTTTAATTAGTTTTCCTTATTCAACAATATAACATATTTTATTAAATTGAAAATGTAAATTGTAAGTAAATTAAAAGCGCCGTAAACTGCCATCGGTTCCGGTAGAACATGTTGCAAAATCTCGTTCCTACTTCCCTGAGGATTCAAACCACATAGAGATTTTGGTTAACGCCTGTTGTGATTTCCAGGGCAGTAAATAGGTTTTCCAGGTGTAACTGAAACTTTCAAATAAATGCTTTTAACTTTAATTGAAAGTAGAAACAAGAAAGCAGTCGTGTCTGTCCGAGTTGCAGCGAAATCTACCTGATCCTTGTCTATAAATGTAGCCACCGGTCTCCAGGAACCGCTAGCAAAACTTTTCAAATCGAAAAACGGTTTGAGTTCAGTTGAATTGAACCCGATCACTTGAGCAGCTTCATCAAGTGCGATATCCATATTCAAGCTGTGTTTCTTATTACTCATCTTTTATTGTGTCCTCATAAACTTGTTTGTTAGCGAAAACCCCCAATTGAACCGTTATCTACCCTGGGAGATTTGTTTGTGTGCGCGTCGACGATGGCACCGGCATGACTGATGTGTACTTCTCCAATTGAAAGTACCAGGAGTGCATAATCACATAGGAAGTTTAAATTATTCAATTCCTATACAAGAAGCATTGTAATATTTGATAAGAATTTCTTTAAGTATTGTGGGAACGAAAACTCCCATTAGATCTACCGTAAAAACAGGTAGTAGAATACAACATAATACATCATAATTTTAGTATGAAGTAAGTAAATACAATAATTCTTTATTTTCGCAACGCGCTTCAAAAATGGTTACGTTCTGTTAGTAGATACGTAATTGTTTTATTTTTAGTGTTGTTACAATTTAATCGTTACGTTAATGGATCATAATGATTAATCGATATGTGAAGAGTACAAATTGTAATCACAGCATGGGTCACCAGAAAGTTAAACGATCACTAGGAATCGTTAATTATTTGCTGTTCGCTTAAGACAATTGTGACAACTGTATTAAATGTGAGTTTATGAAATTTATTTCTTAAGTGAAGATGTTATCTACACTAATATTATAAAGAGGAAAACTTTGTTTGTTTGGTTGTAATGAATAGGCTCAAAAACTACTGGACCGTTTTTAAAAATTCTTTCACCATTCGAAAGCTACATTATCCACGAGTAACATAGGCACAATTTTATTTTGGAAAAAAAAACTTTACGCGGACGAAGTCGCGGGCGGAAAGCTAGTTATAGATAAAAATACGATAATATTATGATTTAATCAAAACTTAACTTTTGTAATAATATTTGAAGTTTGTAGACGTCAATAAACTTCTCATTTGCAATCAATTTAGTACTCATGGCTCTCAAATAAGTTAAATTGTACTTCTTCTTAAGGTGACCAGAAAGTAATATAGAACAGTAAACAATCGTGTATCCTATTCCCAAAAACAGAGTTATTAAAGTCATACATAAATTATCTTTAAAGCGATTATCGATGTTTAGATTGTAAAATCATTTGGTACTTGAATCGATTTATTCTCACTAAAAAATCAACTATTATCTATAGCCGACCATCGATCTACAACACTACCAGCTGCCGAACCGCAAAACCGCGACCGCTAGTGTGAACACCTCGGCCGTTTTGCGGTTGATCGGCGGTCGATTTGCGGTAGCCGCCGGGCGGATCAACCGCTAGTGTGAACGAAAATAAACGCTAGTATGAACAGGCGCTAATATTATGCATTCATTATACAGAATGTTAACTTTGAACTACATTGAATATCTACGTAACGTTGTACATTGCGTGTTTCGTCACACATACGGCCTGTTCCATCAAATTGAGCAGCAATTGAGATATAAATTATAGTGCGTTGTAAATTAAATGGGTTCCGTTATGAAATAGTTGCTAGAGTGAATAATTCTGTTTATCCGCACATAAACGGAGTAGTCATTTGATGGATTACAGCTATCATTTTAGTTTGATTACAGAGAAATGTTTGTTGCGTATATGTGGGATCCAATTTCTATTTGGACCTGAATTGTATTACAAAATCCCTACTAATTCATCATGATGAAGGTGCTTGGCATCAGATGAATTCTGATTCCTTTAGACCGGGAAAGATGGCGTTTAATGGCGTAGGCCTACGTTCTGCAGTGGACGGCAATACGTTGATTGGTTGAGTTATAACTATAAGTACCTAGGCTTTGTTTTGAAAGCATTACTTATTAAACATGTTTGAAAAAAGGTCAATTGGATCGTCAAAATTTGAACGCATGAGAGCGGTTCCAAATTCTACTACTCTTTTCAAAAAGCAACAGTTATTCTTTCGTACCTTTTAATTTATATTGTTCCACTGAAGTGGAACGGAGTTGAGCAAATTGGTCATTTTTAGTTAGACTGAGCTTATTTTATAGGATCACTGTAATTCCACAAACCTCTGTTTCTTTTTTAATGCAATTAACTATCTTATCTTATCGTTGGCGGATTTACTAGTCGTCTAATCAACCAAAGTTATAGTCAGACCATCTTCCAATACTAATATTCTTGATACATTTCTGTGCGTGTGTGGCTTCCGAATTTATAATAGGACCGAGCAGCAGCGTTTACCTAAATACAAATAATGCCTACGGCGGTCGCCAACCGGCCTGCCAAGCGTCGTGACTAAGGGGAATCCCAAATGATGATGATGATGTCATTAGGGTAGGCTTATGTCCAGCAGTGGACGTTAGCCGACTGATGATGAATTTTTGTGCCACGGACGCTCTCTATATCTAAATATATATAACTCAAAGGTGACTGACTGACATAGTGATCTATCACCGCACAGTCCAAACCACAGGACGGATCGTTCTATTTGGCATGCAGGTAGATCTTATGACGTAGGCATCCGCTAAGAATTTGATCTATCATCATCATCATCAGCCTATTGCAGTCCACTGCTGGACATAGGCCTCTCCAGTTGTTCGCCATCTAAAGCAAACTTCTGGAGGACATACCCATAATCGCCACGCTGGGCAGGCGGGTTGGCGATCGCAGGACGTAGCTTCTTGCTCCGGTGACGCTGCTGCCCGTCATCGGCCTGTGGTTTTTAGCTACGCCTTCTATCGTGATGGTTAAACCGCCACCAGTCGGTTTGCCAGAGCCTCGTTTGTTGTTCGGCAGGATGCACCACGGGCAGGTGAGGATGGCTTGGAACGATAAGGTGATAGGTCGCTCCCTTACACCTTAGAGTTTGATCTATTCCACGCGAACAAAGTCGCGGGCACAGCTAGTAGATTCTAAAATCGTTTAAAATTCCCCTCTAAACAAAGTTGATAGCCCTGCATGCAGTCGACAACGGCAAATAATTACGACAAGCGATCCGGAATGGCGGTCGTTTGCGCGATATATCGACGCAGTGCGAACACGTGAACTACGGGAGGGGAATCTTAAGGAATTATTATCGCACTAGGTTCTTTTATACGGGCAACTAGCTTTATAGTGCTAAGTTACGGCACGTAAGTTTGCTGTAAAGTAATAGCTAACTTAGATAAGCTTCGTGTTCGAATAAACAGAAATTAAGTATGAAGGCTTCATGAAAACATGAATATTGAATTAAATAAATATATGACCAAGACATGCTACGCCGTGCTTTGGTTTAGTTTGGAGACAGCGATGTGTCTAGTAGAAGCTTGTACTATGAGTAATACACAACTGATAGACGATACTGTATGTACTTAGATACTTATTTAAAATAAATATATTATTATAACATAGAAAACAGCCAGACCAATTGAATGCAAACAGACACATTCAGGGATACAAATGTTTGTACTGTGCGGGGATAGAACCCGTGTCTACAGTGGCAGAGGCGTAGTCCACTACCACTGAACCATACCAAGTTCAATTAATGAGTTTAGTTACATACTTTACAAAGCAATTAGTTTCCTTATTGTAATGTGCGCAACTTATATGCAACCAGTTTGAAAACTACCCCTACTTAAGACAATCGTTTCTCCTCAATTTTCACGCAATCTAATTGAAAAGTTATTATTCAGCACTCAACTCCGACCAACTTCGTGAAAATAGCTGAAAATTTTACAAAAATACACTACCTACTTAAAGATAATAAAATTTCATTGGTATTCTCGACGAAGTTCAAACCGTTATTGCATCAGCAGATTATTGAGGTTTTAACTCATGGCTATACGACTTAAGCTTTCATGAAAGTTTCATGACGGAATTTCTATAATGGTTTTATACAGTATATTTATGTGTTTTAACTTTGTTACACCTAGTGACCCAGATCCTTCCCGGATGTTGCCAACTTAAAAACACTTGTTTAACATTAATTAGAATTATGCGCACTCTAGAATTATGTTCACCAGGCGTAGCTAGAGGCACAGGCCGATGACGGGCAGCAGCGTCATCAGTGCGTCAAGCTACGCCTTGCGATCGCCAACCCGCCTGACAAGCGTGGCGATTATGGGTAAAGCCTCCAGATGTTTGCCCAAAATGGCGAACAACTGGAGAGGCCTATGTTCAGCAGTGGAATGCGATCGACTGATAACGATGATGCTGACACTCTACTAGTACCTAGTCAGAATAAGTTCGTAATTTTTTTACAGAACAACCCAGTAACGCTTTTTGGCCCAGGATTAGAACCAGTGGGCTAAATGGGGTGGTAAACCTGCAAAACAATATCACGGGACCCGATCCTAGAGGGCCCCAGCCAAGAAGCCGTGAGCTATGTAATGACCTGTCAATATTTACTAGAAAAGCCTCTTAAAAATATTGCCAGGGGCGTCAGATGGTACAGTTACTTTAGTCATTAGTCCTTAGTGACACTTGCTACAAATAAACGTATGAGGGATTCATTTGACCTTGAGACCACTATCTCCTTATTAAGTAATTGGGTAAAACATAGTTACATCATCATCATTAGATAGACATAGTATTTTCCAATTGTTCGCCACTTTGATCGATCTTAGGCTGAAGCCTTGCCTTGCCTTGATTGATATTGATAGATCGGAAACCTATCAATAATATCATTAAGTAGTATTAGCTACGCGTCCTTTGAATAATCTAAGGACACATCTGTCAAATTCGTAGAAACATGAACATCTACAAAACCTCACCAATATTTCATCAAAAATACGAAAAAACGACCAGCCTCCACCTAAACGTCTAAATAAAGGAGTTACTTAGAAAGATGTCTACACGAGGAAAATCACATGGAGCGAAATAATGTTTGAAACGGTTATGCTGAGTCGCGACCTCATCTAACTTTCGCGTTCGCTTATAGTATCGAAACTTTTTATATGTATTCGGAACACTTCAATATGCCGGGATGTGTACGTGAACAAGACACGGAATTAGCTGTGGGTATGAGTATTTAATATGTACAATCTTTTGTCTTTCCGAACAGGTACGAATTTTTCGCGCTTTCAAGAAACGAGCGTACTCCTATTTAAACGGCCGGCAGCGACCCCAGAACTTGATGTGAGTTGCGTGGGTATCCATGGGCGGTGTCGACTGCTTACCATAAGGCATCACATTTGCTCGTCTGTCGCCTTTTGGCTAAAAAAATCACAAAGGTGCCAACAAGCCTACGGCTCGCCTGATGTTAAAAAATTAGCTTACTCACTTTTCCAACGCTATAAGATCGTTTTATTTCACATTAATCCGGCTGTCCCTATTCTTCTCAACAGAAGCTCTGCATTCAAAATCCGATGACAGTTTATTTCCTTTTAATTTACTGTACTTATTGTGTATTTATTAAAGTGCTTGTCTCAAGCCTATACGAATGAAGAGATTTTTGATTTGATTTGAATCCATTTTATTAAGTGAGCGATATAACGAAATAAAAAAGTGTCTATCTTCATCATCAGCCTGCAGACAACCTGACAATTGTCATTTGGGGGATTTGCTTTAGTCCCTACCCTGGGCAGGAAAGGTGACAGGAGTAGGTTTTATTTGTGCCCAGGAAAACGCCGCTGCCCGTTTCCTGACATTCCCTTAGTCGTTCTATGACATCCACGGGATGAGATGGTGGATGGTTGATTTATTTAGCTGTATAGTGGTACGGAACCTTACGTGTGCGATACCAACTCGCACTTGGCCAGTTTTTTTGTTTTGGTTTATCATTGTACATTAGGTTCCAAAGTAATGAAGAATGTGATTCTCAATGAAACTGCGTTAAATGAACTACCTAACTTATTTCAAATATTGTTTAAGGGAATATTGTCTTAAGTAATAATATTAGTTCGTAATAATATTGTAATTAAGTTCGTAATAATATTGTAAAAGGGACAAAAAAGTCCACAAATCCCCTTAGCCCAATACGAAGGGGATTTCTGGACAAAATGTCCAACAATCCCCTGCGCAGGGGATCATCTAAGGGGATTTCTGGAATAAGCCCTCATCGGCTCATCCCGTGGGCATGCCCAAGATAGACTCCGGAGTCTATCTTACCGCTTAAAAAATAAACCATGAACTAAACGGCCCCGCCTGTTATGAGCTCCCGTATATTGTCAAACTAACATGATATTAGTTGGTAACTAGAGTAACACATCGAATGTTCGGTATGATTGAGGAAAATCGAAAGTGTATGTTTGATATACTTGTTGCCATCGGAAATCTGTTGACTAGGTAACATTGTGTATGTTTGAACATTTGTGTGATGAACATTTGTGCTTGTTCCGTGTCTGGGTGTTTATATTTGTATTTAAGTATATTTGTGGTATTTTCTGCTACACATAACACAAGTGCTTAACTACTTACTTTCATCATCACCATCAGCCTATTGCAGTCCACTGCTGGACATAGGCCTCTCCAGTTGTTCACCACTTAGGGCAAACTTGGAGGATATACCCATAATCGCCACATTGGGCAGACGGGTTGGCGATCGCAGGGCGCAACTTCTCGCTCCGGTGACGCTGCTGCCCGTCATCGGCCTGTGGCAAACCATCACGATAGAAGGCGTAGCTAAATATAGCTACGCCTTCTATCGTGATGGTTTTACCGCCATCAGTCGGTTTGCCAGAGCCTCGTTTGTTGTTCGGCAGGATGCACCACGGGCAGGTGAGGATGGCTTGGAGCGAAAAGGTGATAGGTCGCTCCCTTACATCCCTACTTTGGATCGAGGCAATTATGTCTGATGTTGTCTGATATTTATTTACTTATCGTGGATCTTCAGCGACTAAACGGTTCAAAAGACTCAAGAGTTACAATCTTACAAGAATGTTTCGCTTATTTATAATAATGACATGTTCGGAGCTCGGCATTGCGGTGGCAACTGACAGGTAACTGACCAGTTACTTTCCCGTTGCCACAGCGGTATGGGCTTCTCTTTCGCTTTCCATCAGGCTAGGCTTAGGGAAGCCATTATGTCGAGCTGCTATAAAAAAAAATCAATATTGATAAAGTATAATCGCGCACATAACCTAATTAGCCAAACAAATTACGTTATCTCACCATCAATTCGGTCCGAGACCAGTAATTTTCATATTTCACCGAAAATTCTTCACGTAACGACTTTTATGGAAGACGTAAAACGTCACTTGAAAGGAGTAATGGCGTGGAAAATCACCACGTTAATCTGAATTACAGAGGTGCCAGTGTCTTAAATGAATGAATTTTCTTTCCTTTTTTTATTATTCTGAGAACGGTTTTCTTTGGTCTTGGAAATTATTATGACTCGCCGGGAATGGTGGAAGGAAATTATTTATTTGATTATTCAAAATTCAAATTCAAAATATCATTATTTTCCTTCACAATTTAGGCAAAGGTTAAATACAAATAAGAACATTACATGTTGTTGCACATTATATCCTTTTTTATTTTTCTTAAACTCAATTACTCAAAGTAACTAATTATATCTTAACTGGTAACATGTAATATCCATCAACATACATGAGCTGTATGAGTGACTTGAGCCCACGTAGGACGATAAGCCCTATTTTTTTCTAGAGGTCAATTCTTTAGTTACCTTGTACCTAGGTACTTTGTTAGGTCGGACTCACATCTTCCGGAATAGGAGGGCATACCTACTAAGCCAGCCCCCCTTCAATTATATAAATTACAAAAAATACGCCAGTATTACTTACAAACAGGCTTACATTTTTACTCTTCTTTAATGTAACATTCTTGTCTAATTGCTAGACAAGATAAAAGATTGACTTATACATTATGTTAACCACTAACAAGTCCCATTACAATATTGTGTTTAAGAGCCCAATCACATCATCATTCTCCTGCCCTTATCCCGCTCTAAGTGTGGTCGGCACAACATGTTTTCTCCTTCCACTCTTCTCTATCAGCCGTCATCTCCACACTCACACCTTTGACACGCATCATTTCTCACACAGTCCATCCACTCCTTTTTCGGTCTTCCCCTTCCTCTATGTCCTTCCACATTCATACTCAATACTCGTTTCGTTACATGCCTTTCATCCCTCCTCATAATATGCTCAAACCATGCTAAACTGTAACTCCTTAACTTTTCTGTCACTGGCGCTACTTTCATATTTCCTCTAATATATTCATTCCTAATCTTATCCATTCTAGTCACACCGCACATCCATCTTAACATTCTCATCTCTGCCACATGCAGTCTACTTTCATCCGTCTCTTTCATTGCCCAACATTCTGATCCATACATGGCGACAGGTCTTATTATGGTCTGCTGGATGCTGGAAGAGCCCAATCACATGTTCGTATGAAATCCAAAATTCATCCACTCAATTTTAACGAGACCGTCATAAAAGCTAAAACATCTCACAATTCCTTTGCACAACTAAAATAGCTGCATAATACGATAATGGTGATTCGGATTCATTCTTTGCGATTCCATATTGCAAAGCTACGAAAATACAAGTCATAATTTCGTCCGACTAAAATGGCGCTCTATATTTTGCATCTGAAAGTGTACGAGGCATTGAAATATATCAAGATAGAATGGGGGATCAAGCTTCTATTTTCAGTGAATCACAGTGGGTCACATTTTCAAACGTCCAAAATTGAAACGTTTGAAATAACCATTGACTGTGTCTGGGTGTTTATAATTTGTATTTAAGTATTTATTTGTGGTGCCTTCGTTGTTCTGATACCCATAACACAAGTGCTTAGGCTACTTACTTTGGGATTAGAGCAATGTATGTGATGTTGTCTGATATTTATTTATTTATATTCACTTATCACTTAATTTCAATAAGATAACACATTCTCTTTGAAACGAGTGTTGGAAATATATTATTAATATTACTACCTGCAGGCCCTGGCTTTGTCTATGTGAATGAAAGTGATTATGTGAACTAAATATATATATCGTTCTAATTAAAGCCTATACGTGTGTTAATCTGATGTATTACCTATATTATATCATCATCATCATCAGCCTATCAAAGTCCACTGCTGGACATAGGCCTCTCCAGTTGTTCGCCACCTAGGACAAACTTCTAGAGGATATACCAATAATCGCCGCGCTGCACTGGGCAGGCGGGTTGGCGATAGTTGGCGATATTATATCAGTAAAGTTTAATTCAAATCCATTTAGAAGTTTTTGCGTGAAAGAGTTTGTTACTTTTCATACTACATCCATCCATTTATCCATACACCCATCCACTCAAACTTTCGCATTTACTCGTATAATAGCAGTGAAAGTAGGATTAGTGGGATAGAATGGGTATTTGAAGTTTTATCGCCAACTATGCGAATCCCAGGTTGGGCCCTTTAGCCACAAATAGACCGAGATTGCACTTAGCGCTTGCAAGGTTTATCTTGATACATTTATTCAGTCAATACCGCTCTCAGTATTTCTAGGATTATTGTCGAATGCCGTTTGATATTAATGTGAAGAGGGTCAATACAGAACTCCAATTACTGACTATAGTTAGGAAATTCGAGATTATTCTTTTGAACAATTTATAACGGGAGATATTGATTTAGGATTACTGGATGTGGCTTTCTTTGGCTTATGATGAAATTAGTTTTGGAGCGAGTGGTTTGCTAGTGATAGCAATATAATATTAGAGTTTTTACTTTTGTTATTTAATTTAGAAACATTTATTTAATTGTATTTTTACTTGCAATATGACTGGCGTGGGAGATAATTGGTTAGTGGCACCACCCCATCAAGCGCCTTGATGGAGGGACTGGGGTTTTAGTAGGTATTCCCTACCTCACCACAATCTTAAGGCAGGGGAGTCCTACATACCCCGCCACTTCACCAAGTAGCAAGGATACATAATCGTATTTTCCCCGGTTAAAAAAAGTGTCCCTATACTCTGAACCACGGTTGTGGGTTCAATACCCACTGATTAAGTTTGTCAATTGTCATACAAGATACTCAGAACTGGCAACCGTTGGTATAAACGAGTTTTGGAGAGATTACAGCCTGGCCAGGTGCAGTGACATTTGTGAAGAATAGCTGGCACGTGCTGGATGCAGGGAGTTCAGGGTCAATCAAAGTGGTGAACACATGCACACAGGGCCATGTCCAGCAGTGGACTGTGATATGCCGATGTTGAAGGAGGCAACTTTGGCCAAAATACTTCTGCCAGGCATATCTACTCGGACTATGGAATGAATTCTCCGCCGAGGCTCTTCCCCGATACTAATTCAAATACAAATTCATGTGATACATTTTGGTCTTAATAAATCATAGGTTCTTTAGAACTTAGTCGCCCTTTTCGGGCATTGTTGGGCATTGTACTACAGTAAAGAGTACTTCAATAAAGTTGTGAAAGATCTTTAAAAGGTCAGTAGCGCGTGTGTGATACTTCTGGTGTTGCAGGCGTCCATAGGCCTTTTTTTAACGTCGGGAATGCTTGTAAGCATACACCGGGGCCAGGTATGGGACACCTGGGTTATGTAGGGCTCACTCCTATTTAGCGGAGAATGCCTACTAAACCCAATGGTCCGCTACGAGCACTTTATCTGAGGGCCGAAGACTTGTTCGCCAATCGCCACCTTAGTGGTATAAAAATACAGTTGAAAGGGAATATTTATTAGTCGTATAGATGAACTAGCTGTAACTTCATCCGCGTGGAATAGAGTTTCATCCCCTATTTTACCCCCTTGGAGGTAGAATTGATCAAAACCGTTTCTTAGCGGATGCCTACGTCATAACATCTACCTGCATGCCAGATTTCAGCCCGATCGGTCCAGTAGTTTGGGCTGTGCGTTGATAAATCGACTATGGGTATATCCTCCAGATGTTTGCTCTAAGTGGAGCGGAAACAACTGGAGAGGCCTATGTCCAGCAGTGGACTGCAATAGGCTGATGATGATGATGTTGATAAATTACTATGTTAGTCAGTCACCTTTGAGTTTCATATATTTAGATTCAGTCCTATTTATAGTCATGTCTACTTAGGTATACAAGGCTTTCTAATGTGTTCCGGTTTTCCACGCAACTAGTGCGCCACACAGTTGATTTTATCGTTACTACTAACCGCAGTACTAACGGTAACTGCTCAATTGTACCGTTTACGATCACAAACGAAGCCCGAACAACATCGTTCGAAACGTAGAATTTGTCGGACATTCAATTTTATTACCGAGATTAACGAATTACTCAGTCGTTTTGCTCGAAAGCGCTTTTAACAGATGATTATGCATTAATTTCATTCATTTGGTCATTCTATTATTGTATTAAATTAAAAATCTATATCTACTTATAATAAATCTGTAGAGAGTTCAATTCTGTTCATTAAAATATATTTTCAAAATAACAACTACAATTAATAAAAGCAAAGCAGTGAAGGGAAACGTTGGGAAAACGGGAGACATTTTATCTGTATGTTTAAACGCGCATCACGCAAAAACTACTGCATGGAATTGAATGCGGTTTTCACCAGTGTATTGCTAAAGGTCTAACTTAAAATTTAGGCATTTTATGGAAGTCCGTTATTTTCGAAACCCGATATCCACGCGTGCGACGCCGCTGGCACAGCTAGTAAATAAATAAACCCAAGACGTGGCATACGCCGGGCCACATAGCGTCATCTATACCCAAAGCAGGCCGCAGCTTCTACTAGACACCTTATAAAGTTGCTATTAACTTAGAAAGAAAGCTACGAGTACGTTTCTTAAAATGACCCAGCAGACGCGGAATATCAACACTGTCCGCGTTACGAGAACGCCCTCACCAACGCGCCGTCAAATCGCCACATAATACCCATTCCTATATCAAGGGTTGGCACATTCAGAATTACGATTATCCTTGTAGCGTGGGACTAACGAGCCAAAATATATGCGCATACATTTTGTACACTCGTGCGCGATTGAATGGCAACGTCTCCGTGTGGATTTTATATTTTCTATGCATTTATTCGGATCGCGATTATGTGCGTAGGTACGTATTTTAAGAATACTGAGGGCTTGGGGCGTATGCCTCTTCAGATTTGAGTGAAATATGTGTGTATTTTCGGTGTAATGCTTTGTAGGAAGTTTTGGGCAGTGCGTCTTGGTGGGTGTAGGCTGAATCGTTATTTATGTTGCTTTCAAAATGTAATAAAGTATATGAGCGAAACCATCGGATACCGGATGTAAGGGAGCGGTCTATCATCTCTTCGCTCCAAGCCAACTTCACCTGCCCGTGGTGCATCCTGCCGAGGCGCCGGCAACCGACTGGTGACGGTATAACCATCACAATTGAAGGCGTAGCTAAATACCACAGGCCGATGACGGGCAGCAGCGTCACCGGAGCGAGGAGCTACGTCCTGCGATCGCTTTATGATGTAGTAATGTGGTTAAATAAAATTGGTATGAATAAAATTGTGTAACACTGTGAAAATTTTGTTTTTAAAAACCATATTTTTCGTGCCTTCTTCGGTAAATTGCTGAATTTACTTAATTCGTTTATAATGAGCCATCGGTCCAATTTTTTTACCTATATGGTCGGGTCGATATTGTGATAATCGATCACTAGAAGACCGGTCATTCGACTTAAGACGCATTACTTTTAAAGTACCTTCTAATAATTTATTCATCCTCTACCGAACTATCACCAAAAGCTTACCAAATTTGTGTAAGGTCAAGATGGCGCTTTTAAGACATGAATAAATAATTTACCAACTTGCCACATTGGTTAATAGAAGGTCTTCAAATATTAAACTCACAAAACTGTGCTCATCCAAGACTTGCTCGAAGAATTTTCATTACACCTAAATGGAATTCGTTTCCGTTCAGATCGCAAACTTGAGTTAGGGTATTTCCATGGCTGCCAAGAATATTAGAGGAATTTTCATAATCCATCACTGAATTATCTACTTTTAGTTTGGGCACGGGCGGATTGTTGTGGAAAACTGGCTTTTTAACGTTTTATCGACTCGGAAAATTGTTTTATGTCTTGGTATTTTGTAATCTTGTTATTATTAGAATTTTATTGGATTTACAACTGATTGCGATAGTCTAGAAAGTTTGCTATTTTCAGCATCAAAATATATAATCTAGAAATCCTTTAACTTTTGAAGAAATACAAGATCTATACTTATAATAAATCTGTAGAGAAGTCAATTCTGTACATGGAATATATTTTCAAAATAACTATCAGGGGGTGATTAGTGATCGATACTGATGCCCAAAATGCAATCAGTAAAATGTTTGTCTGTCTGTCTGTCTGTCTGTATGTTCGCTATAGAAAAAAAAACTACTGGACGGATTTTAACGAAACTTGGTACGATTATTCTTCATACTTCTGGGCAGGTTATAGTATACTTTTCATCACGCTACAAATAATAGGAGCAGAGCATTGACGGGAAGTGTTTGGAAAACGGGAGAAATGTTTGTCTGTATGTTTGATCGTAAATCACGCGAAAATTAATGAATGGAACTAAATGCGGTTTTCACCAATGTATTGCTAGAGGTCTAATTTAAAATTTAGGTATCATTTTATGGAAGTCTGTTATTTTTGAAACCCGATGTCCACGCGTGCGACGCCGCCGGCACAGCTAGTAATAAATAAATTGATTTTCAGTTTTATCCTATTAAGTTTAGTTGAAAATGGATTTTTATGTTCTTTTTGTTGGCGAAATGTATGAGGTGTGATTTAATGTACAAAATATTCCTAATTACGCAGTATTAACTTGAAATGGCTTAATTTTCATAGACCCATAGCTCATGTGTTTCCATCCACTTACAATCCTGGGTTCTCTAGGCGGGCGTGACACGGCATCTCAGTGGGCCTTCAGGGTGAGTGTGACAGGCGCGGTGGGTATGTCCTGCCTGTCGACCTAACATTTGGACCTCACGACCGCTTACCATCAGGTGGAGTGTGGTCTTTTTTTTATTTCTGCGACGAAAAAGCGGCCCATCTGATGTTAAACGGTTACCGCCGCTCATAGACTCTGCAATGCCAGGGGCACAGCTTAGCCGCTGTCCATCGTGAGAAAAGAGTTTTCTTTATACCACGTTTGAAGAAGGACAAGTCCTGGCGATCAGGAAACACCGCGGCTGGAGGTCATCCTGAACGCTCTTTTTATAAAAAAAGGACACACAATTCTTAAACTGATTACCTCAATGTGATGTTGTCTGTTATTTACATCGCCAGCACATCAACATAATTGCCATGCAAAACTATCATAAAAAGGAGAAATATTGAATCAATTTGTTTGCGCGATCTAACTCGGCCAGCCGAGGGATAAATCACGTATCACTATGAAATATGGCCTCCCTCCGACATGTGTTTGCACATTCAGTGGTGCCCTGATGGAATTTCGGGAATTGAGAGTGCAATGGCATATTTGTACGCTTTTATTGAATGCAGTTTCAGTGTTATAGTGAGGTCAGGGGGACAGTTTGTTGAAAAAGGTAAATTCAAACTATGATTGACAACGGTTTTTTATGAAACCTTTATCGCAGTCCACTGCTAGACATAGGCCTCTCCAGTTGTAGGCCACTTAGGCCAAACATCTGGAGGATACATCCATAATCGCCACGCTGGGCAGGCGGGTTGCGATCGCAGGGTGTAGCTTTTCGCTCCAGTGACGCTACTGTCCGTCATCGGTCTATGGTATTTAGCTACGCCTTCAATTGTAATGGTTATACCGCCTCCAGTCGGTTGCCAGCGACCGCAGCGCGAGAGCGGAAGTAGGGACTCGTATGAAGAGATTGATGAATGTGGACGAAGCAAAAGTTGTGTGCCAGGATCGTAGCAAATAGAAGGACGTCGTCTCTGCCTGCCTTTCTGGGAAAAAGGCGTGACGTTATCTGGGGGCACGATGGTGCTCCGCCAAGACGAGCCAAGCAAAACGCAAGGGCACTAGGTACCTACTTTTTCTCGAAAGGTTTTGCCGTTTTTTTGAACCTTCATAACTTTGGTTTTAAATTATGTTAAATACTTAAAATTTCCAAGATAGAATGCCATCAGTTCAGTCAGACAACACTTATTAAACATACTTTAGGTAATCCACATATTATTTTAGGCAAAGATGTTAAAATTGTGATTGTGAAGTAATATGCTTGTAGAATTAGGAGCGTGTAGAGTTGTAATGAGCTTGGCTCTTCATGACATCTGATAAATTTTTGACAGTGCACGCAATGTCGCTCTCGTCTTGGCTACATTTAACATGAAAATGTTTTTGGCGCATGGCGCACCTATTATCTTAACAAATCAACTTCATTTAACGTCACAGCAAATACTTGGAGAAGCTTCGTGAAATATCGCATCGAACTCATTGTAAAAATCGCATCAAGTTTACGGACGCTAAGAAGAGAAAAGCAACTATTATTTTCCATTCCGATCGACAACAATATTCCGCTGGCGTCTATTCAGAACTGTACCAATTATTCTTTAGGGCTCTATTCCCTGCGTTTCTTTTAAAATAAAAACTGGACAATGACGAGTCTATGTTCGTGATCTTGGTTCCTTATGTTTGTTGATCCCGTGTCTCTCATCGTGTCGTGATCCCATGAGTATTGTAGAAGACGACTAAAGGAATATTAGGAAATGCGCAACAGTTTTTACCCGGGTACAAATAAAACCTACTGTAACTATCAATTGTGGTGACTATTGGAAAATCTCTCCAAATGACAATTGTCTATTAGGCTGATGATGATGATGCTTGTTGATGTAGTAGTGTATTGTGAAGAACCTTCTCCCATAAAGCGCAGACGATCCAAATGGTTCTGAACTCGATTACAGAAAAAGTGAGGAATTTTTTAATTTCATTTATCGAAATTTCTGCCTTTCTAATTCTCTACCTAAAGCTTGTCCGAAAGAGATAAGAATGCCTACATTTGTGCTCATGGAAGTAATAAGTACCACGATTGTACTTAAACACAAATACATATAACACCCATACACAAAACAAACGGTGCGTTTCACCTGTACCTTCATAGAGCGAACTAAAAAAAAACACAAATGTTCATCACAAGTTACGATAAAAAAGGGCGAAAATGAAATCGGGTTCCCACCAACCCATCGGTACCCTAGAAATAGGCATCAAGACCAGATACGATCACGATGCGGCCTTAATAATTGGACTGTCAAGGCATCGGAAACATTGAATCAGCCGCGCCCGAGCGAAACTCTTCGCGGTTTGTTTTTGATAGACTGTTATTGAACAGGTGTATTCAATGAGTTTCGTCTCTGAAGCTCGGCTAATATTTAATTTTGATGAATTACAAATTGCAGGGATGTAAGGGAGCGACTCATCTTTCGATCCACAGCAAACTCACTTACCCGTGGTACATCCTGCTGAATAACAAATGAAGCTCTGGCAGCCGACTGGTGGCGGTATAACCATCACGATTCTTTAATCGTAGCTAAGCCAGGAAGCTACGCCTTTGCGTAGCTTCCTACCACAGGCCGATGACGGGCAGCAGCGTCACCGGAGCTAGAAGCTACGCCCTCCGATCGCCAACCCGTCTGCCCAGTTATTGATAAAGCCTCCAGGTACGACTGCAATAAGCTGATGATGATGATGACAGTATAGCCGAATATGTCAGCTTTCGTTGGTATTTCGCTACGCCTTCAATCGTGATGGACCACCACATGTCGGGCCTCCTTTAATTCACGCCACATTTATTTATCCCGGGCTTCCTCCATCCAGCAACTGCCAGCAGTTCAAAAGACAACGTCAACCAATATTTCGATCCAGCATTCGAATCCGAATATGGAACATCGAGCATACAAAGTCTTTCTAAAATATTCACGGTCGTCATGAGACTCGTAAGCGGAACGGTGGGACGTTGGAACATTCCGTACTTATCAAATGTGTCCTTAATAATTTATTCGACTATTCCTCATTATCCTAATGACGCTTAGGTACATCAAGTCGGTTAATAGAACAGGTTAAGTGGATATAGATGATGTAAATTATTACTGAAGCCATACGCATGGCTGGGGTACAGTCGGCATCAGATATGTGAGCACGTAAGCTACTTAAGTAAGTAAATAAAGAAAGTCATCAGATGGGTGTCGTAGAAAAATATGAGGAAACTAGCTGTGCCGGTGGCGTTCGTTATAGAAAAAAAAACTACTGGACGGATTTTGACGAAACTTGGTACGATTTTTCATACTCCTGGGCAGGTTACTTTTACTTTTATTATAGTATACTTTTTATCACGGTACAATCAATAGGAGCAGAGCAGTGATGGGAAGTGTTGGGAAACCAGGAGAAATTTTTACCTGTAAGTTTGATCGCGCATCACGCGAAAACTACTGCATGGAATTAAATGCGGTTTTCACCAAGGTATTGCTAGAAGTCTAACTTAAAATTAAAGTACCATTTTATGGAAGTTCGTTATTTTTGAAACCCGATATCCACGCGGGCGACGCCGCCGGCACAGCTAGTTACATAATATAAGTATTTGATCATCTTGATTTGTTGAGATGATTATGAAATGTTGTTCTGTTACTTCTATTTAAAAATTTTATGTGTTTGGATAATTTTAGTGACAAAGATGTCGATGACATTTTAAAACTTTCGTTGTGTAGATATTTTTAACTGACTATTTATGTAGATTACTGTACTCACGGAATCATGGTGATATATTTGGATTAATTTTAATGTACCAATTTTGTGCTATGTAGGTGGGTAATAGGATATACATTATGTAAGTAATCGGGTGGAGTCATGATCGTGTAGTAGGATTTTATTTATTTAAACTTTATTTCACAAAATGGTACCAAAGGCGAACTTAATGCTAAGAGCATTCTCTACCAGTTAACCCTTAGGTCATGCAGGATGTAAAATTGGGCCGCCCAATCTATTTCCGTGGCTGTCATACAAGGCGACTAAATGAATATCAGGAATCGGGCAGCAGCGTCTTCCTAAGTACAAATAAAACCTACTGCGGTCACCAACCCGCCTGCCAAACGTGGTGATTAAGGTGAATTCCCCCCAAATGACAATTGTCTTTGGGGGAAGCCTATGTCCAGCTGTGAACTTGATAAGTTAAGTTAGTTTCAGATTACACCCAGCATAATACAATACGCGCTGAATATTTTCTTTCTGTCTTTCTAAAAATACCAGCTGTCTCTGTATTTACCCAACAGAAAACACTACAACATATAACACGCCCTCTACACAGGTGTTACATCAACTTTATCGAGTCTGAAATCGAGTGGAAAGTGGAATTCGCTTCAGAGCGAAGAATTCCACGTCAAACCATGCGATTTGTTGATAAACTTAAAAGGTTCAAAGAAAGAATGCGACTGAAGTTATTTTAAAGTTATCGTTTATAGACTGCACAGGCCATTGTGATTTTGTTACAAAGATTTCGTTTATGAAAAGGAAGCGACGATATCTGATGTGAAGGTTTAAAAATGGGTTTCATGTGTTATATTGATATTAATTTAACTTCAGGGTTTGTTCAGACGAAATTTCCTCGCATTGGCAAATTCTCTCGTATATGAATTTTTATCGCAATATTATCTACATTATTATACTCGTTTGTACATGACTGTATTTTTAAAAATAATACCTACCATAGAACATTGACTCAACCTCTAGCTTAAAGTATTACCACTAATAAGTGTTGTGGAAAATAAAAAAATTAAGGTATCACCAATATATTTAAAGTGTCAGATACAGAATAAACATAAAAGTTCATCACATGTATGTTCGGCAAAATCATGAGCCATAAACATACACATAAGCATAATCGTCGAAGATAACACAAATAAGGACAAAGACAACGAAAAAGCTTGTAAGCCATTTCAGCAAGCATGAAACAAGATTATAGTCAAATGCCAGCTTATAAATTCACAAAACAAACTTAATAGTCATTCAGTATATTTACTACAACGAATTCCAGTGTACCGCGAAAATGCACCGTAAAGTATTGTTCCGATCCCACGCTCCTATTCAGCGGTAAACTACAAAAAGCAACGAAACATCTCCCCAACAAAAACTAAAGCCGAATTTTCTATTTTGTATGCAGCTGTTCATTCCGAAAATATCATTCCGTCCGTAGAATAACTACCAAATTCAGTAGACTAGGGCATTTACAGAGCTAGTACGTTTCCTGAGCCTTTTGCAGCTCGGAGACACCTATACCCAACATTTTGCTAGGAGCCATTATACGGTTTGCGAACAAACTTTCGTCTTCGTGCTCATTTCGGGAATTTCAACCTTGTTGTCTAGTGAATAGAAGTCTAGTTCCGCGTGTGTGTTTGTTGGTAAGTGTACCAATCTATTTCGCGATAGGACAGCCAATTTCGTCGTCGCGGTTGCCCGTTTGAGTGGTTTCAACGGCTGTTTGTGTATGGGGAGATAATAGAAAAATATTTGGAGTTTCATTCGGTTTATTAGAATATAATGTAAATAAGTGGCTCATTGTACTTTTCAGTTTGAACTGTTGTATTGTTAAATTGATATAGGTACGTAGTTTAGTGGATCTATCTTATATATTATTTTCTTTCAATAGACGGGAGACAAGTTGTAATACTATTATTTTTGAATTAATTGATACTGAAAACTGGTGGAAATAAAAGATTTTGGCCTGCTGAGTAGTACTTATGTAATTCATTCAATACTTAGTAATAAGTTTTTGGCTTTTAATTTGGCCTTACATAGTTCTTGAGGCAAGCATTTATAAAACCCCCTTGAAAAATAATGACATCAAGAAATTTTACAGTCACCCATTCCTTTTATAGATAGACTAGCAGCCCGCTCCTCGCTTCGCTTCGGATAAATCAATTATTTCAGCTAAACATTTCATACATTGTTGGTGTTTTAGGAAGGACCTCGATAACAGTGGTCTTCTTTATTTGGTGTACCCATTTATTATTAAAACGACTGGTTACAAGATTCCGTACGTAACGCATGTTTTTTCAAGCAAGAATTTGAGCAAAATTTTAAAGAGCCTAAAAGCTTGCACATTAAGGATCAAAGATAAATAAAGTATTTATGGTCGACAGAGGGGTAAGAAGCCTCATAACTTCCATTCCCTTCCTGCGTCGTAACAAAACCTCAGAGGGCAATATAATTGTTGTATGGGCTCAAAAGGTATACTTTAAGAGCTTTTTTAAACATAATGGTAATAAGTTTTCTCATATATTTGCTTAAATCAGCTGCTTTTTTATTTATTTAAACTTTATTGCACAAAATGGTAGAAAAGGCAAACTTAATGCTAGGAGCATTTTTACACAATGGCACATTGTCAATACGCTACATAATCAAAAACTAAGAGAGGTAGGGCATAGCGAATCTTCGCTCGTATTGAGCTGCCCGTCCGGGGAAGGACCTCCACCCTATAGAATACCGCAGCCAAATGACCTCCGGGTCGTGTTTCTGCTGGTGAGTAGGGTCTCCGGAGCTCGTGGGGGGTTAGGGTTGGGCCGGCATGGCAGTGGCAACTGACAGGTAACTAACCAGCTACTTGCCAGTTGTCACAGCGACTTGGGCTTCTCTTTGGCTTTCCATCAGGCGTAGGGAAGCCATTATGTCCAGCTACTATAAAAAAAAAAAAAGATGTTTTTTAGAGTTAACCCCTGGTGTTTATTATATTATATAGGTATGGGTTTTATTAGGTGGATGGGTGAGCGTAATACATACATAATGTCACGCCTTTCTCCCAAAGGGGTAACATTATATAGGCAGAGACCACGTCCTTCTAATTGCTACAATCCTGGCACACAACTCGAGACACTCTAGTTCTAAGCCGAAGCTTGTACTATGGGTACCAGAAAAACTACTTGGATATTTTTTTATATCATTACAAATTATACATTGCCAATACAGACACTAATGTACTGTGAGAAGATTGAACCCGCTATCACTGTGTCAGACAACACTGTACTTTCTAATCCTATATCTACACATAGGACTAATATAATATGAATAAGAATATAATATCCTATATTATTTAACATTTCCGGGTTTTATTCTTATTTTTTATGTCCACCGTTATTTTGATACATTATCAGCCCTCAATACATACTATTATGAATGTATCATTATGGTTGTACATTTTTATTTTAAAATAAAAAATCGAAAGGCCGAAACATTTTTTTACTCGATATTTCCTTTTTTCTCGATCTATTTGCACAAACAAAACTGGATATTTGTAGACCCATGGACGAATCTGTTTGCATACAAGGCTATAAAAATATCGCTTATAAAAAATGAAAAGTGCAGTCCTATGGAAAGTTCATCAATACATTTTTTGTATATTTTGTTACCTACATGAAAAATTTATTGAACTCGTAAAATTTGAGGGTCTGGTCTAAGTGTTCTAAAATACGTCAGAGTAATAATTATTGCTACTATTTATTCAATCAGGACTATTTTACTCGTATGCGTGATGTGTATTAATTTGTATAAATGTTATATTTAGATAAATATTAATTTAACTTTGAAAGGAGAACGTTAACCAAAAACATTTATTCCAACATGAACTAAAGGTCATTTAGCGAATTAGTCCTTCGCGAAGTAATCCTTTCACAAATTATTCCTTTAGCTAACTAACTAGCCATTATGCGTCTTTTAGCGGATGGGAATTACGCGAAGTAGAAGTAGTCCTTTAGCTATGTGGGCGTTTTCCAAAATAGTCCTTTCAGACTCGGTAGCCACGCACACGTTCGGAATTTCGATGCGGAATTCCGAATTTCAATTAAATACACGTTTGCAACAAAAATGCTCTACTTATATGGAAAATGCTGGAGCGCTTTCTAATGAGCATTTTTGTTGCGAATGTGTATTTCAATTCGGAACTCAGCATCGGAAATACGAACGTGTGCGGCATTTATAAATGGCTTTGCTCACGAGACACGCCAGCGATTTGTCAGATGTGGACGCACCCTTAACATTAGACGGGTTGATGTGAAGTGATTCCCATTTTCTTGCAAAAAGAAAAAAGTGGTCGTGCTTTATTCAAGCTGGAACAGTTTACTACCTAACCAGCAGCTGTCAGTTCAAACAATCCGTAAACCAGATCTCGTTTATTCCCTTTATCCATTACTTCAAGTACTAAGCAGTTTCTTCCTACAAGTTGGCAGCTTATAAAAGTTGTTATTAATTAGTCGCCCGCGGGTGTTGCCGAGTTTTTACGCAGTTTACAAGCCGTCAAGTGCATAACGGTGAGTTACTCCGCAATGAGGAACTTTTGCCGAGTGCTCGGGAAGATATCAATATACCAGACAGTGTAGCGCTAGCAGAGAAAATTTTTATTGTTTTTTTTTTTATATTAGCACGTCAAAATGACTGCGTCCTGCCTGCAAACGACGAAGTCCGAAAAGTGTAAGCGATCACACATGGTTAGTGTGACTATGACGGCCGGCATAAGTGTCGCTTCACGCCCTGTTTAAAAGACTCAAGACTATAAGAAGAAGGGAACATGTGTGCTGGAAGAGAGTCACAGCCTAATTGTACGATAAAAGTAAGATTCGATTTTTTTATCATCATTACAGTCCACTGCTCCTATAAGCCTCTACATTTGTTTGCCACCAATAACCACCAAGCTTGGCAGGCGGAGCGCGATTGCTGGGCATAGCTCCTCGCTCCAGTGACTCTGAATATTTTTGAGTTTCTAAGTTTGGGATAAAGACACAAGCTTTCGTGAGATATCTATAATTATTGTGTTGACGCAGCATTGACGGAGAACTCTGTTATAATAAACATATTTAAAAAGAAAAACATTTTGACCAGGATGTCCATTAAAACAAGTAGTTTTAACAGTGACGCTGCTGGCCGACATCAACTTGTGGAAGCTAACTACGCCTTGAATCATGATAGAAATACCACAACCACCTACGCTCTGGCAACCGACTCGTGCTGCGCCTTGCGATCGCCAATCCGCCTGCCCAGGGTAACGATTATGGGTAAAGGCTCCAGGTGTTGACCAAAGTAGCGAACAAATGAAGAAGCCTATGTCCAGCAGTGGACTGATAATGATAATACCACTGCCAGTCGGATGACAGAGATGTTATTCGACAGGAACATCATGCACCACTGGCAGGTGAGGATGGCTTGGAACTAAAAGATGATAGGTCGTTCCCCCATATCTCTGCCTTTTTAGTGTCATCATAATGTTCCCTGTTTAGAAATAAAGAAAAAAAATATATGCTTACAAAATGATACACAGATACTTAACACACAAACAAAGCACAACTAAAAATAAAAAAAAAAGAAGTTGACAGTACAAATAATAAGAAAATATAAAATATTATGTCAGGAATAATAAACATAAATTTATGTCTAATTTAATGCGATGCTATATAAACAATTATTTTATTCTATTCTAATAATAATTATATGGGTTGTCTGGGATTTGCGAGCTCTGAGCAATTGCGGTGAATGCACTAAAATTGAAACCGGATATTTTTAAAATTAAGGTGGCATATTTACGATGCTTTTTTCTGCGAACCGTCCAAAGTTTTGAGTTGCGATGAAAACGCTCGATTAAACTTTTACTTTCCCATGATTAAGGTGCTGACTGCTCTCAAGAGGTCGAGCCGCCATCATAGAAGTTTCGAGATGTTGGCACCATCGACATTCTGATGTCAGCTAATATTATTAACTAGCTGTGCCGGCGGCGACACACGCGTGGAAATCGGGTTTCCAATATTACGGACTTCCATAAAATAGTTCTTCCTTAATTTTAAGTTAGACCTCTGGCAATACATTGGTGAAACCGTATTTAATTCCACGAAGTAGCTTTCTTGTGATGCGCGTTCAAATGTACAGGTAAAAATTTCAGTTTTCCCAAAGGGAAGTGCCCTTTACTCCTCTGCTCCTATTGATTGTAGCGTGATGAAAAGTACACTATAACCTGCCCAGGAGTATGACGAATAATTGTACTAAGTTTCGTTAAAGTCCGTTTAGTAGTTTTTGTTTCTATAACAAACACACAGACAGGCAGACAAAAATTTTACTGATTGCATTTTGAAATCTTTACCTTGCAAAGTCACAAATTGTAAACTTTAATGGTTTAATTGGTTTAAAATATTAAATCGTGATTATATCAATGTTGTAGGTTCTATGCTGAATAATACATTTGACTTTAACTTTTTTGTTTGTTTTGATTTTTATCAATAGTTCTTTTTTCCTCTTTTATCAGTCAAGACCATCGAATTTAAGTATTGTCATAACGGAAGTTCAAATAAAATGAAATACATCACGAAATTCGAAGTAGAAAAATAATTCTTTGTACATTTACATTCACAACTTCTACAGTCTACAACGGAAATTTAAATTAGCTTTCAACTTAAACCATTGTACTTTTCAGTCACTGCTCTTTTTTAGGGTTCTATACAAAAGTCTTAAAAATGAATTTTCCGAATCTACAGAACTAAATCAGGTGAAATTTGGTAGGATGGTGATTCGAGGGTAGACTATGAGTCAAACACAGTAAACCCCCTAAAATACACAGTCATGATAATGATGCTGTTTAAAAAGAAGTGGTAAGTATTTTTTTTAATGTGCGTCATTTTCCAGAAGCTTTATTGTAAAATGCGAGGTTTCGTTAGGAGCATGTCTAATGTATTAACTTAAATTAACGAAAATCGAAACTACTAAGCCTAAAATTTTCAACAAAAAGCAAAATATAGTTTATTAAATACGGAACCATCTCCACGCGAGTTCAACACACACTAACATTTTTTTGCAAAAAATAAATACATGCTGCAATTTTCAAATGCGGCTTATCTTTAAAAGCTCTGGCCGTACGTAACAAACCTGAGGACGTGTAAAGGTAAAAGGTAAAATGTTTTTCGGGATTCCCGGAAAGAGCATCAATTAAATTGTAAGACCCGTTTAAGTCCATATGACGTCGATGACACGACTGAATTTAGTAGTAATCTGGAGGTTTGGGTTGCGACACAGTAAACTATACACAGTGGTCGATTCCTCTTTTTATTTTGCCCTAATGATCCCACAGGGATGTAAGGGAGCGGCCTATCATCTTTCCACTCCAAGTCAACCTCACCTGCCCGTGGTGCATCCTGCCGAATAACAAACGAGGCGCTGGCAACCGACTGGTGGCGGTATAACCATCACAATTGAAGGTTTAGATACCACAGACCGATGACGGGCAGCAGCATCACCGGAGCGAGAAGCTACGCCCTGCGATCGCCAACCCGCCTGCCCGGCGTGGCGATTATGGGTATATCCTCCTGATGTTTGCCCTAGGTGGCGAGCAACTGGAGAGGCCTATGTCCAGCAGTGGACTGCGATAGGCTGATGATGATGATGATAATGATCCCACTGGTAAGTAACAAACATTGGCCAATGATATTGTTCGAATCACATATCTCATCTCTGCTTAATCAGTGGAACAATCATTTTGTTAGCCCCCCGCAGCCATGCTTCTGTGACCACGCACCCTTAGAAGGCTCTCCGTCTTAAGGCCAGTAGAACGGCCCTTATCGTTCTAAAAAATTATAGCTACCTACGTGCAGCCCCGCTTTTGTGAGACTGGCCGCTGTGCTGGACTACTATTTTTTTAAGCATCTGTCTGCGACTTTGCCCTAGTAAAATATTTATTTAAATATTTATTGCATAGTTTGAAACATTATAAAAAAAACGGACACATTATATACCAGTCAACCATTGCGCTAAGCACACATAATAACGAAAAGTGACTGACAAAAAGTGAATCTACGACTTACCCAAAGTAAACAAAATTCCAAAACCATTTTTGGCATACATTTCCACAATGCAATATTTATATTATACGCCAGTTAGGAAATATTAAGACAACAAAGAGCAAAACTACTACAAATCAGCCTAGGATTCCTTCGTAACAAACCTACTTTCCACACTTACACTGTAGCCTGGGTCCTTCAAAAAGCCAATTACAGTCACGCGACTCCCCATTTGTGTTAATCTGCGTGATTAACCTTTTTGCAGCGGTTAATGGAGGATTTTTTGTGGGCCGACTGGCGCTCTAAACGGGCGGAATGATATGGACCTATTTGTGCCTAACTCTTCGAGAGATCGGAGTACCGCAAGGGTGCGTTTTAGGAGCGATGTTGTTAAGATTTCAAAAAAATATAGTTGATAAGAAACTGTTTTGTTATGGCAGCTATATCTGTGTATAATTTTCCAAGGGTATAAACTATGCAACACCTGCAATCAAACGGAAATTTTCTTGAAAGATTGATTTCCTTAAACATTTAATAAAATATAAAGCCTGTTTTTTTTTTAATTTCTTGGTTTGCAATCAAAAGTTACATACAACTTTATTATAACTGCAAAGCTTAGGACATTTTTATGATCTTTATGTAGCTTTAAAAAATAAACACTAGTATTAAAAAAACTTTGTAATACCACCATTGATGCACAAAGCCTTAGATGAATGGCGTACGGCCGACCATCACACAAAGGGTTCTTTTAGCATGAAAAGGCTGAAAGAACGGATATCTTCAAGCTCAGAAAAGAGCAAAAATTAACCTCTAGTTAATTTCATTATTAAACATAACCTTAAAAAAGCACTTTTACACTAAGGCACCCTCTATTTGCACAATGGAAGCGAAGGGGAGGAAAATATTATAATTCTCGTCTTGCTCATTACGTCTTTGTTTCAACCTTTTGACTCACTGGGATGCAAAAGAAATAGAAACTACTTTTTTTTATAGAACAAGCACTTTTCGTGCGAAGATGTTTGCCCTAAGTGGCAAACAACTGGAGAGGCCTATGTCCACCTCAGTGGACTGCAATAGGCTGATGATGATGAGGAGTAGTTGCTCGCTTCGGTGACGCTGCTGTCCGTCATTGGCCTGTGGTATTTAGCTACGCCGCTATACTACCACCAGTCAGTTACCAGAGCCTCATTTGTTAGTTTTGAAGTAAGGGTGGCTTGGAGCGAAAAGATTCTCTTAGATTTGACTGGCTCCGTTACTCAATTGGTAGTGACCCCTGCCTTCTGAACCAAGGGTCGTGGATTCGATTCCCACCCGGGACAAACTTTCGTGTGATGAACACTTGTGTTTGTTCCGTGTCTGGGTGTTTATATTTGTATTTAAGTATTTATTTGTGGTACCTTCGTTGTTCTGATACCCATAACACAAGTGCTTAAGCTACTTACTTTGGAATCAGAGCAATGTATGTGATGTTGTCTGAAATTTATATTTAATTATTTATAGGCCGCTTTATACACTAATTTCCTATCCTCTGTTGTCTCAGTGAAAGAACACCCGATTTAGCTACCCGAGGGGTAAAAATGTAATAATTTTATGCCAATTTATTATGGCGTTTAATGACGGCCTTAGTGCCAGCCATTGCAGAAAGGGTAAGATGCGATTTGTCAAGGAAACGTTAATCATTAAGGAAAGCAATATAAAGGGCTCATTTATAATTATTTGTCTTTTAATATCGGGCTTATTGTTTATGGTAAACACTGCGTTAAGCTGAGTATAGAACGTATTCACAGTTCGGGAAAGTCGAAGTTCCTGAACCTGAAGAAAAAATGTTTGAACAAAAATTTCCGCTCTCAATAGTAATAAATAATTTGTTTACTATTATAGCTGTAATTGTGCGCAAATTTTGGAACACTCGAACTTGCGCCTTAAAGTTAAAAGTCAAAGTTTTTAAATAAAGAAATTGTCGTTAAAGAAACTTGTGTAGTTTCAACATAGTGACAATATTATCATTACATTTATACTTTTTACAAAGTCGTTCAGTCTAGGACAGTCTGGATTAGTCTAGTTCATTTCCTGACCAGGAGTTGAGTCTGGAATCATAAAACCATTTGTTCTAAGCGAGGACAGATTACATAATGCACCACAGAGTTCAAAAACATTACCTTTATTGCATTTCTAAGCCAACTACAAGTCATACGAACCAAATTTTCCTGCCACTCCTTCGTTAAAAGCAAAAACTTCATGCATTCCGCAAATCGTAGCTGATATCTACTTTGCTTTCCTGTCTGCTCCATTTAGGTTTGTTCATGAATTTCTTGTTTGCCCGATTAGCAAAAGTACTGCTTAGTTCATACCGTCTAGGCACGCGAGTAAGCTATTTGTAAGCTCTAAGTGATTAATTTATTTATTGCTGTACGTACGTTCTTTGTGTTGAATATAACAAAGAAAAGAAATTACTCTTATTGAAAGAGTTTTGATTGGCCAGATAACCTCAGATACCTCTTTCTTGAATATAATTACCCATGTAATGTAATTTCACTGAGAGTGGATAATAATAGCCCTTTTATTCTTCAGTGGAATTAATATTCTCTCCGTAGGTATAGCTTAACATGTTTTCTGACTTATGGGGTTTTAACTACGTTCCTTCGTGAATAAATTTTATTTTGTACAAAAATATATTCATTAAATTTAAGGCATAGGAACAAATTGGATGTTTCTGTTAAGAAACAACGTTCGTTTCAGATACTCAGAATCATCATTATCAGCCTGGAAACGTCCTCTGCTGGACATAGACTTCCCTCAAAGACAATTGTCTTTCGAGAGAGTTGCAGGGAGACCACAATAGGTTTTTCCTTAGTCGATACCAACGGGATGAGATGGGTTGGTCCTATTTTAAGTTCAGAAACCACACGGACATACTCAAAAATATAGAATGAAACTCATCAGGTAGACAGAAATTAATGTACTCATTAGCACTAATTAGAATCACAGATCTTTAGGCGAGGGCAGACTACGTTATAAAGGACGATACTATAATGATTTTTGTACTAGACACCTCCACACAAATTCAAGAAAATGGGGTGACGACGTCTCGTATTAAGTGATCCCAAAGGGCTTCTATTTCCCTCCCGAGATACGGAAACCTGATCGCATTCAAATATCCTCTCCCGAATTACATACGAGTCTCAAAAATGGGAGTGTAATTGATTCTTTCCACACAAAACAGGGCATTATCCTTTCTTGCGAGATTAGCTTTGCGCGGGCGAATGTCACCCTTATATAATTTATCTTGTTCTGGGGTACGTTTTTTATGTTAACAAGACGAGCTAGATTGTGCACCTGATCTGTTTCAAAGCATTACGACTTCGTTTTCGTAGCATTTTTATTTATTTTTTATTTTATGGTAGCAGACCTCTTCATGGGGATTATTCTTGCCAATCAATAACGAGTGAGAATTTCACAAAGTTACTTTAGAACTCGGGCATTTATTAGTAATTGTATTGCTTTAGTGACTTCCATAGAAATCAATCGAAACGCCGATGCACGGTCGAAGACAACTTTCTTGACTAACTTTCACTTCACTGGACTTAAAATAGCACCAAATTTATAAATCTAACACCCATTATTATTACTCTAAGGTTATCTGGAAGAAAGGCCGGATAAATTGTGCAACAAGTGTCTGAAATACATAGTTTTTAAGTCAATTGTATGGTGCGCAATAAAGAATATTCATTTTTATTAGTCTCCGTAAGTACCTACACCATTCGGATAGTGATGATAAACTACGGCAGCAGGATGGCGGGCCTTCAACTTCACGTCTAGTATGAAGTCAATGAGCCTACCTTCTGAACCAAGAATCCAACCTACGACAGGTTGGATTCCCACCCGGGACAAACATTCGTCTGATGAACATTTGTATTTGTCTGGTGTCTGGGTGTTTATATTTGTATTTATGTATTTATTTGTGGTGCCTTCGTTGTTTTGGTACCCTTAACCCAAGTGCTTAAGCTACTTACTTTGGGATTAGAGCAATGTAGGTATGTGATGTTATCTGATACTGACAACTGACAGATAACTGACCGGTTACTTGCCCGTTGTCACAGCAACTTGACTGGCTTGGTAGTGACCCCTGCCTTCTGAACCAAAGGTCGTGGGTTCGATTCCCACCCGGGACAAACATTCGTGTGATAAACACTTGTGTTTGTCCCGTGTCTGGGTGTTTATATTTGTATTTAAGTATTTATTTGTGGTACCTTCGTTGGTCTGATATTCGTTGGGATCGGAGCAATGTATGTGATGTTGTCTAATATGTATTATAAAAATATAATAAAAAAGAACTCGGGTTTCTCTTTCGCTTTCAATCAGGCGTAGGGAAGCCAATGTGCCGAGCTACTATAAAAAAAATATTTATTTATTTAATTTAATGAGTATTACAATAAGACGTAACGCGTACCCACGTGATCAAGTTCACGCGACCGAGTAACTTCGTCCCGCCGAATCCGTCTTATTCACGCGGTAGCCTGGTGTTAGATTGTGTTGGTTTGTAACTTGGGCTTGATTGCTTCCCGACCGCGCGCGTGACAACATGTGATGCGCTACGAACTCGTTTCAGGTTTTAATTATTTAATTAGGGAGACAAGTGATGTGGAATTTGGAATTGAAGTAGATGACATACTTAATCTGATTACTGTAAAAAGTTAATTTTAATGTCACATTTTTAAAATTGACATAATATCACACTATTGAAATTGACTTTCCGCATCAATTTACAAGGTCAAATTACAATCTCATTTTGCATGTTTTAGTCATAATTCTTTATCATCATCATCATCAGCCTGTTGAAGTACACTGCTGGATATAGGCTTCTTCAGTTATTCGCCACTTAGCGCAAACATCTGGAGGATATACCCATAAATCGCCACGCTGGGCTGGCGGGTTGGCGATCGTAGGGCGTAGCATTTCGCTCGGGTGACGCTGCTGCCCGTCATCGGTCTGTAGCATTTAGCTACGCCTTCAATTGTGATGGTTATACCGCCATCGGTCGGTTGCCAGCGCCTCGTTTGTTATTGGGCAGGATGCACCACGGACAGGTGAGGTTAGCTAGGAGCAAAAAGATGATAAGCCGCTTCTATACATCCCCTTAAAATTATTGAAATTCTCACATTTTTGAAATGGACGTTCCGAATCAACTTACAAGGTAATTGCAGTCTCATTTTGCAACATATTTCAGTCATAATTCTTCAAATGGCTTTAATCTTAACTAATATTATAAAGCTGAAGACTTTGTTTGTTTGAACGCGCTAATCTCAGGAACTACTGGTCCGAATTGAATTTCTTTTTGTGTTAAATAGACCATTTATCGAGGAAGGCTTTAGGCTATATAACATCACGTTGCGACTATTGGGAGCGAAGAAGTAATGGAAAATGTAAAAAAAAACGGGGAAAAAATAACTATTCCACGCGGACGAAGGCGCGAGCACAGCTAGTTTTAATATAATATTCTTTCTGGTAACATTTACATGCAAACTCAAATAGGCCACTACCCTACCACTGGTGCAAGTGTAATTACTGGGCAATTACATGAAATCTAACAACTAGTTTCATGTAACGGTTGCGGGTTACCTATAATTAGAACAACTGTAATATTGCTTTGTAACTATCATGACTGACGAAGTCGATAAAATATGAGCGATATGCTCTATTCGAACAACTGGAGAGGCCTATGTCCAGCAGTGGACTGCAATAAGCTGATTATGATGATATGAGCTAGCTGCTCACGGCTACTCCATGTACAATGGAACTAATACATGACTGGCTCGGTGGCTCAATTGGTAGTGACCCCTGCCTTCTGAACCAAGGGTCGTGGGTTCGATTCCCACCCGGGACAAACATTCGTGTGATGAACACTTGTGTTTGTTCCGTGTCTGGGTGTTTATATTTGTATTTAAGTATTTATAAGAGAGGTAGGGCATAGCGAATTTTCGCTCGAATTGAGCCGCCCGTCCGGGGAAGGACCTCCACCCTATAGAATACCGCAGTCAAATGACCTCTGGGTCGTGTTTCTGCCGGTGAGCAGGGTTTCCGGAGCTCGTGGGGGGTTAGGGTTGGGCCGACATGGCGGTGGCAACTGACAGGTAACTGACCAGTTACTTGCCCGTTGTCACAGCGACTTAGGTTTCTCTTTCGCTTTCCATCAGGCGTAGGGAAGCCATTATGTCGAGCCACTATAAAAAAAAAAAAAAAAAAAATTGTGGTACTTTCGTTGTTCTGATACCCATAACACAAGTGCTTAAGCTACTTACTTTAGGATCGGAGCAATGTATGTGGTGTTGTCTGATATTTATTTAACAATACAGGCTAGTTTCACATCTAATAGGTACTACAGAGTTCCCAAACTTTCCTAAAGTGTCCGAATTGCTGTTCCAAGTCCAGTCAACGCTGACATTCATAAAAAGCCACTAGTAGTTTAGGGTCTCGCGTGATCGGTCGTTAAGTTCCGGCGTACAGTCGGCATCGGTAATTGTACCCTGGTAAACGCTGCTTTTTCCTGATATTCCCTTAGGGTTCTTCTACGAAATCTACAGGTGACGTGGAAACTTATTGTAAATCCGGAAATCATACAGACACGGACGGACCATGTCTAGCAAGAAATGGATGTCGACATTGATGACGTGTAGATCTATTAAACCTATTGATTTATTATGAGAGAGGTAGGTCAGAGCGAATCTTCGATCAAATTGAGCTGCCCGTCCGGGGAAGGATCTCCACCCTATAGAATACCGCAGCCAAATGACCTTCGGGTCGTGTTTCTGCTGGTAAGTAGGGTTTCCGGAGCTCGTGGTTAGGGTTAGGCCGGCATGGCAGTGGCAATTGACAGGTAACTGACCAGTTACTTGCCAGTTGTCACAGCGACTTGGACTTCTCTGTCGCTTTCCATC
Source organism: Conogethes punctiferalis (assembly GCA_031163375.1). Classification (NCBI taxonomy): domain Eukaryota; kingdom Metazoa; phylum Arthropoda; class Insecta; order Lepidoptera; family Crambidae; genus Conogethes; species Conogethes punctiferalis. The sequence continues at coordinate 13,739,628 of CM062092.1, read as the reverse complement.
AGGCGCGGGGAAGCCATTATGTCGAGCTACTATAAAAAAAAAAACCTGTGTACTCAGACATATCTGCTGCTGACTGTACGTCTCGCTCCTGCCAATCCGGTCAATTTGTTTGTAAGTGCCGGTCGATTTACGAGCACCTTTTATTGTACGGAATTCGGTTTTATAACGGTCAAATTTATAATGAGATTGTTATGATATTGGCTGGAAAATTAAGAGGGGTTACGTTTGGGGGCAAAATCTAGCTTTTTAAACTTAGATAACCTTATCGTACATGAAGTACCTTATGTAACCTTATCGTACCCTAGTATTTAACTTTTATCATTTTCATTTAGAGACTCGTGCCTGATTCCACAGACAAACTATTTAAATAGTTTTAATGGGACTATGTCTATATGTAGTTGTAAACTTTGTTGGTGTAATAATAAATAAATAAGTGTTGATTGTGTCATCAAAACGCGTTTTAGCAGCCACGATTGTACCGCAAACCTTACTATGTAGTGCAGCTAAAAAAATAATGTAAGAAGGCGACGGTCTAAGAAGTTCATCGTGATAGCACAAGTTTCTAAAGTTTAGGATCAAATACCAGTTCATTTAAATCACACTTTTAGGCCAGCAGCGACCCCAGAACTCGATTTGAGTTGCGGGTGTCTATGGGCGGTGAAGACTGCTTACCATCAGGCATCACACTTTCTCGTCTAAAAAAAACTTATACGGCTAAAACCTTATTTTTTTCTTTTCATCATCAGCCTGCAAACATCTGCTGCTGGACATTTTCTTTTTAAGAGGGGAATGCATTAGGCACCTTCATGCCGTCTCCGGGGGGAGGCGGCATGGTGTGTGGGACTCACACCTCCCAAAAGGGAGGGCATACCCACTAAGCCCCCCTGTGTCGCCAGTGGGCAGCAAGTTGTAGGGACACGGGTAGCGCCGAAGCATACGGCCACATCCCTGCATGCCCTGGCCAGCCGTATGCTGGACCTATGTCCAGTTAACTGCAGACATTGATAAAGGGGTCTTGCCTTTTAGGTTTAATTTGAACCCAGGTAAACGCTATTTCCCGTCTCCTGATATCTGAATAACTGAATAAATGAGTAAGATTCGAGTTACTTAAGAACACACTTAACTACTATTGGGTTTTCTTGGAGACGGTTGGCCTTTGCAAAATACTGCTCTAGTTTGAAAGTATTCCAATTGTTTAACGCGAGTGATCTCCAGCAAGTTTGGAAAGAGAAAAATATGTTCCTACATAAACAACTTCACCTGAACATTCGTCCGTTTTTCTGTAACGTTACATTTAATTAAAAGTTTCCTTTAATGTTTCTCGCGGGAATTAGATTTCGGGGAAAATCGGTCAGTAAATTACGTGAAGAACCGTTGTAAACAAGTTGAAGACAAACAAAACGAAACATTGAGAACAAAGTAAGTGTTTATCGTGCGATTTCTTCAGGTGGGAAGGGAAGCGCCGGCTCTGTTCATTACGGGGACCACCTACGGCTTAGATGCTGAGTGAGGCTTTTGTATTGAATGTCACAGACCCGTTTCCGGTTGTAAAAGTTTTTAAGAAATAAGAAACTTTTATTACAAGGACATCACAACAACACATCGATAAAACATAATAGAAAATAAAATACACAAAAGAAAAAAAAGAATAATAATAAAACAATCAAAAAGTACACAAAACCAAAGACCGGACATGGCGTTGTTGCGACGTCCAGAGTAAAACGGGTACTGTTTGCAGAATGCCTTATACATACCTAAGCGTTTTACTGTTAAAAGTTAATACGTCAAGAAATCCCGTTTGCAGTGTCTCGCAAAAAATCGATCCGTTCGAATTCCCTTTGATACTTTTAAACAAACGTTATTATTTTATTTGCACACGAAAGTTACATACAGATAATTTACATATAATAGATACCTGTATAAAAAACAAATAAATAAAAGCTTAACCTAAACTTAACTAATATTGTACAAACATTAAATATCTTCTAAAACCCTATGGCAGTGACCCCAGAACGCTGGCTGCGTTACCTCGCTGAATTGGAGTGAGTTTGCTTTTAGTTACTAAATTGGACCAGTAAAAACAGGATCCCATTCGACCATCGTCATCAGTATGATCATCATCGGCCTGCAGACGTCTACTGCTGGTTAAAGGCTCCCCCAATTGTGATTGGGGGAGGACTTCAAGGGGCCAAGTTTTCCTTAGTTACACACCTATACCCAGGTTAACATTACTGCCCATTTGCTAATATTCCCTTAGTCGTTAATATACAAGCTACTGTCCGCATGAATATTCGTGTAAAACATAGCCTATGTGTTAATCCAATGTATGTATAAGCTATATTACTGTGAAGTTTCATCAAAATCCGTTATGTAATTTTTGCGTGAAAGAGTAATAAACATCCATCCATCCAAACGAACTTTCGCATTTATAATATTAGTAGTATTCTTCTACGCCCACCGGATGAGATAGGGTGTTCTTATTATAAATATTATTTGCTATTTTCCTATCTTCGTAACTTCGGCAACACACTTCAGGTAGACTTACAGTATTAAACCGTTTATTTACCCTCAGCGGCTCGCCTACAAGCCAAGCTATCTATTCGAAATACCAACTCTATCTCGTGGCTCGATTACGCCGTAATTTATAAGGTTTTCTTTAGCAAATTCGTTCGCCGTCACAAATCACGCCCCGGAAGCAAGTTGCGTGAGGTACACCGAGGTGGCTATCTTGTCACGGCTAATTTTAGACCCTATTCCGGCGTGGTACAGTGCTAAGTCGGTTGACGGAAAGCGTATTTAAAGCTTGTAAGGTTAAACTGAATTTGATTAGAAATCAGTCGACTACACGTTGCGTATTATAACAACGTACGGATTAGCCGTGTTGTAGTTTGTTTTACATTAGGTGAGATTGTTAATTGGATTTTCGTTAGCTAATTGGGTGTGTTGTTGAAATTTTAATAATGTTTCTTATATATAGTTTAGTCTAGGTATATGCAGAGTACCTGATACTCGGGATGTAAGGGAGTGACCTATCACCTTTTCACTCCAAGCCATCCTCACCTGCCCGTGGTGCATCCTGCCGAACAACAAACGAGGCGCTGGCAAACCGACTGGTGGCGGTAAAACCATCACGCAAGGCGTAGCTAGATATCACATGCCGATGACGGGCAGCAGCGTCACCGGAGCGAGAAGCTACGCCCTGCGATCGCCAACCCACCTGCCCGGCCGTGGCGATTATGGGTATATCCTCGAGATGTTTGCCCTAGGTGGCGAGCAACTGGAGAGGCCTGTGTCCAGCAGCGGACTGTAATAGGCTGATGATGATGATGACCTAATACTCTCCTGAGAGAATTTTGGCCACAACGGATAATCTCTTGGAAGACTAGGCAAGTTGGCCGGAAAGAAATCAAGTTCACGACCAACAGCTTAATGTGCTTTACAATGTACATAAGATGGTGTATCACACCACTGACCCCTAAGACCTATCTATACTATTGCTACTGAGCTATTTCTTTACAGAAGAGCCCAGAAACTATTATTGGCTTGATTTGAAAATATGTAGTTATTTTTTTTTATGCAACAGGCAGATGATGAGCAAATGTGATGCCTGATGGTAAGCAGTCGACACCGCCCATGGACACCTCATTTCGAGCTATGGGGTCGCTGCCGGCCTTTTAAATAGGAGTACGCTCGTTTCTTGAAGGCTCCCAAGTCGTATTAACTGGATTCTCAGTCATTTGTACACTCTTTTACTCTTAACAAACCAATGACTTAAATTTCCTCATAAAATAATACTCTACCACCTTTCTTGTTACTACCTTCCCTAAAAACGGGATTAGGTCTCTACAAAGGGCCCAAGGGACAAATAACTTTGTCCATTTTTATGTACCCGTAAATATTGCGATTTGTTACAAAAGCCTTTTGTGATATTTACCCCTGCAGAATAGGGTTAAATCAAATAATTTCTATCACAATACGAACATAACGCGGAAAGAGGTTGTGGTAAGGCTTTTGGGATAAAGAGATTAATCGCAATGGCATTTACACTCGGCGAGGTTCGGTCTTCCTTTTTTTAATTTCAGGGGAATTGTAAAAACAGTCGAAAGAAATCATTTTGATTGAAAAAAAACTGAAAGATAAAAAAATATTTAGGAAGTCTATTTAATTGACAAAGCACAAATATAAGTAGGTACCTTAATTTACGAAATGCCAAAAGGATTCAATATTAGTCGCGATCCACCTGTGATGATAATGTCATGACACTGATTTTAAGCGAGCACGTTATGGTGATGCGTTCATCACCATCATCATCAGCCTATCTCAGTGCACTGCTGTACATGAGCCTCTCTAGTGGTTCGCCACCTAATCCAAACACCTGGAGAATTAACTTTTAATCGCCACGCTGGACAGGCGGTACGATTGCAGGACGTAATGGTAAATTCTCCAGTTGTTCGCCACTTCGGGCTACAACACAACAGGACAAAAGGGCTATGTCCAGCAGTGGACTGGGATAGGCTGATGACGATGATGAGAAAGATTGTTGCGTTATTGGTCGCTCAAAAACCGTAACGTGTAAATCCCGTTTCGAGGTCACACGTGGTTAACCGTAGCTTGCGCCGCATCCAACCTCGGATTTTAGCCTTTATGATGCGTAAATTGCGCGAAAAACGCGAAACAATTAATACAATGAAATTGCGAAATATTTTCATACGACTTTTGGGCATTATTCTGAAAAGCGTAGCGTTTATTAAATTTTGCAACTAGAATTGAATTTGGCAGTTCATGTTTTAAACGTGCTAGTTTTTAAGTTTTGTAACATACATTTTAAGCGTTGTTTTAAGTATTTTATTTGGTATAAATTTGATTTGGTACCTAGAGTTTATTATCAATAGAATTTCTGTACTATACCTATTACAGACTTAAGACATTTTAAAATTATTATTGTTTTTTTTTTGTAAATGGATTCTTATCATTTTAAAATAAACTTACCTACATATGGTTTGATAACTACACCTACTGACAGAAGTAGTTACTAATTACAAAATTGATATACTCTTTTTAAAATCGAAGAAGAGCTGAAGTAATATTGAGTAAATAACATTACAACTATTCCTACCTAAAAAAAGTTCGACAATTCATATCGTTGTTCCTACTCGGCAATACGGCACTCGTTAGAATGTGGAACTCATTACCTGTAGGAAGGTAATGGTACATCTTTTTTTTCTGAACGGGTGTGAAAAAGCATCTTTTGGACATGTTTTTGGCAACTGATAGTTTACGCAGCGACTTGGGCTTCTATATCGCTTCTCATCAGGCGTAGAGAGGCCATTATGCAGTGCTACCTTTTAAAAACAAACTACAACGAAAGTAGATACTTATTATACTTCATTTATTTTGTAAAAGGATCTTACGGCGTCGTGCTAAATATCTTGGAACAAAAGCTGTTCTACGAATAGCACAGATTTTATAACACTGCACAATTTTATTTATATCAATTTCCTTTAACTTAACATTTTGTTTCTTCTACTAGTGCTAGAGCAGTTTAAATGGGATCTTTTCTCTAAATCTCAACGCGTTGCTACAATAGAATATAATAGAATAGATTTAAGTTTTATTATTTTCTTTTTTGTCTTAGCAAGTCGCTGGGTTTTGTGCAAAGTAATATATTAAATATACCTACTTATTTGATCTTTATTTGTCTCATCTCAAACCATGGGTGTCGTAGAGGAAGACTAAGGGAATATCAGGAAACAGCAGCAGCGTTTCATCATCATCAGTCATTATCAGTTCACTGCTGGACATAGGCCTCTCCCAATGTTCGCCATCTTGATCGATCCTGGGCTTCTCGCATCCAGCGCTTGGCAGCCGTCATGCGCAAATCGTCACACCACCTGGCCTGAGCGTTTAGCTGGGTGCAAATAAAAATTACTGCAATCACCAACCCAAGAACGGTGACTAAGGCAAAGTCCATCCTTCCGCTCCTTTGAAGTCCGGTGATGATAACAAGGTTTCCTTGGCTATCATCGTAGTCAATTAGAAAAAAAGAATAGCTCCTTTTCACCACGTTCATCTTCATAACGCTAGTATTCGTATTCGAATTTCAAAACCAATACTGACACAATGGCAATGGCAGCAGTGGCGGCGGAGCGATTTTATTTTTAAGCATTGTTTACGAAACTTGAATGCGATTCAGAGGTGAATTTTCAAATTGGCATTCTGCAAATGCTTGCTGACACTAGCGTCACAGTCGCGAAGGTAGCAGTAAAGTTATAAGCAGACTGCATTGCACCTAAATCTTCGTTCAAACATGCGGCTTCCATCCGCGAAAACGCCTTCAACCGCCGCTACCCACGCGGCGGGGCGCGGCGGGTGAACCACTACCCTTATTCACACTATCGCGCGTTTTGCGGTCGTTTTAAAGTTTAAACGTAAAAATCCGCATGTCTGAACGGGCTCTTAGCGCGGATTTTCAGAATTTACTCCCGCGAGCAGATTCTCATCACTATCGGCCATCAGCAGGCGGATTGGTGACCGCAGAAGGTTTTATTTGTGTCAGGTAAACGCTGCTGCCCGATATTACCATTTTTTTAACCCTGAAAAATGCTTTATATGCATCCCCGCTGGTCGAGGAAACGACGGGGTATGTGGGATTCACGTCTACGTTCAGAGCGGGAAGGTGGCACCCTGCCTCAAGAATACGGGGAGGTAGGAAATACCCACAAAGAAACCGGGGCCTCCGTCAAACGCCTTTTGGGGCACCAGCCCGGGTCCTTGTGAAACATACCTAGTAGCAGGCCCTACAAGATATATCCTTAGTCGTCTTTTACGACACCCACGAGATGAGATGGGGTGGTCCTATTCGAAATCCGGAAACCACATCATCATCATCAACCCGTGTCAGTCCACTGCTGGACATAGGCCTCTCCTAAGTGGCGACTTAGGTCGATTTTGGGCTTCTCGCATCCAGCACTTGCCAGCCGTCCTGCGCGTCCCGGAAACCACACGGACGGAAAAAATTAAAACTGTTTATACGTGTTTATCTAATGGTATTTCTGGTCATGTTGATTGGGGGTGTCTCTCGGAACAGCCAGACACCAAACAATTAAGAAGAGTCCTTTTTCATATTTGACCCAATCAGGAATTGACAGGGATGTAAGGGTGCGGCCTATCATCTTTTCGCTCCAAGCCAACCTCACCTGCCCGTGGTGCATCCTGCCGAATAACAAACGAGGCGCTGGCAACCGACTGGTGGCGGTATAACCATCACAATACGGATGATGACAAGGTATGAAAATGAAGAAAATAATTAGTCCGTCTCTTAGATAATAAAAAAATATAAGACCCGTATTTTTTTGTTTTGTCGAAATAACAAGAAAATACTTAGATATAGCGCATTAAAGTTACGGAGTGGGGGCTAACTACGTCACGTTAGAGTATATTTTGTACTCTAACGTGACGTCATGTGACATTTAAAATCAATGTATCTTCGTAAGTTTTTGAACAAGAGGCAAAATAAAAAATACGTATCCAATATTTTTCATTAATCTATCTGATGGACATTAAATTATTTTTTAGTCATCATCCCAATTGAAGGCGTAGCTAAATACTAAAGACCGGTGACGGGCAGCAGCGTCACCGGAGCAATAAGCTACGCCCTGCGATCGCTAACCCGCCTGCCCAGCGTGGCGATTATGGGTATATCCTCCAGATGTTTGCTCTAAGTGGCGAACAACTGGAGAGGCCTATGTCCAGCAGTGGACTGTAATAGGCTTATGATGATGATGAGGAATCGACAGAAACTTTCTTATCGTCCACACTTTAGGTTTGGGCGTTGTGCTACCGAGACCGCCAAGTTTGATTTTTTTTGCTATCCACTTCAATACTCATAACTGTGATACTTTTCTATACTGTGGTAAGATCCACTCTCTTTAATTTCTTAGCCAGAGTCGTAAACAAATAGAACTTACTGCGGCCACATGTTCAGCAGTTTAAGGTCCAAGAAAAATACTTGGGAATAACTTGATTTCACTTAGATATTAAATGTTTTGGAAGTATATAAAAACGAGTTTGGTTCAGTGGTAGGTAACACTTCCTTTGATAACTGTATATGACCACTGGGTCACAGGTTCGATCCCAGCACAGTACAAATATTTGTTAGCACGAACATGCCTGTTTGTATTGATCTGGGCGCTTGCTTCGTGCGAGTATATTATGTTTTTATTTACAAAAAAAATATATTTAAGTATCTTTAATAGTTGTTTAGTTCCCAATTACCCATATTACAATCTTGTGTGGCTCAGCGTGATATATCATGGGCAGAGATTCTGTGATCATGGGTCATTGAATGTCTAGATTTTTAGTTTATGGATTCCCATAGATATTGAAAAAAAACTCAAGTCACTGCAGTAGCAACACATTTGCCACAAAATTTATGCTCTTGTCAATTGCCAAGGCATTGCCATCTGTAAAAACTTTTAGCTGTTAGAGACATATCTCTAACAGCTAAAAGTTTGACGAAAACGAAATATGTACATTGAACTAGAAAAAGCTACTCTTTCATACAGTTATCATCTTTATCATCATCAGCTTGGAGACGTCCAATGCTGGAAATACGCCTCACATACAATTTTTAATTTAGGCTAACGTTTTTTTCTTTGTTCCAGATGAATTTTCAAGGCGAAACCAGTGTTAGTTCAATGGACTGTGTGGTAATTAAGTGATCAACAATGATTCAGTGACACAAGCATGAAAATTGCTTATCAAGTTATTTTGGACCATCTTACATGGGTTTGTGCTGATGCCCTCCATAGCTATGAAAGGTAAGAAGACTATTAATTTATATTACCATTGAAAATTAATTGTTTTTGTGTCTATCGAAAATTAATTGTTTATATGTGTACCGTAATATTTATTTCAAAGAAAAACATCGTACTGAAATGTGGGACAGTGCTAAAAGCACTCGGAACCGTGCCCAAGCCGCCCATATACGAACGAAGATTAATGAACTCAGTGAGAACTCGGCACAATATAGGAAGAGAATTCAGTGAAATTAAATTTCCTGATTCATGAGGAACACCTATAAAAATGGTGAAGTTATTGAGAACTGGCCAGAATTTAAAAGAAATCATAGTTTGATAAAATTTGTAATTTATAGAAAAACTTATTAAAATATCATAAATATAGCGGGAAACAGGGTATTCGAGATTCGTATTATCAAAAGGTGAGAGTAGCGATGAAAGATTACAAATTCATAGAAAAACCAAGGTCGGTCCGTCCACTGCTGAACGTAGGGCCTTATTTATTCGAGGGACATTTCTTAAAAAACTTTTAAAAGGTTCTAAAAAGTTTATGAGTTAGAGTACAGTAAACCACCTTAGTTTAAGTGAACAAAAAACGGTAAAAGGTAAGGTATTTGCGCAAATACTGACTGTACGAGACTAAAAGTATAGTTTAGTGTAATACCTAAATCAATCTACATAATAACTTTAAGTACGTTAATTACTTTATTAGTTGGTACTAAAGCTGGTGCTTTGCAGTCAGGAAGTTGACGGGATGCATCGCGGTGCCTTTCGATGCTCGTAAAACCGTTCCTTCTATGTCAGATCTTCTTAGGTCGTCTTGGGTCCTTTAATATCTCAGGCTTTCTTGATTTTATTGGAGATTGGTTGCTGTGGCCACAATTCGGCCAAGAGAGAGATTCTTACATACGCTCTTTTTTTCTTTTACCAAAATAAATATTTTATAGTAGGAATTAAAAAAAAATGTTATCAAATTAAACTAATTTACACAAAGGCACAAAATATTATATACGCATGTAAAAGAGGTTAATAAGATGTTTTACTGAGAGTCTTCTGTATTGTGACCAAGCGACAAGCATTAATGGTGAGTTCCGTAGTTTTAAAAAAAGTTACACTGTTTTGTAAACTTTTTGTTAAGCTTTGAAAATTTAAAGTGATAGTTTGGAATTGTAGCTGACGCCATGATCATGAAACAGTGTAGAAATATCGGATCCTCAGTAATAAGTTACACAGTAAAAACCAGTATAAAAGTAGTACTATATTTATTAATATAGTATGACGACTAGTTTGTGTTTGTGAGTTGCTGTTTAGATGTTAGTTATGTACAATTTGCGTTTAGGTATTTACCAAAAAATTTTTTAAGTAAGTTTATCAGTTGTCTAGTACCCATGGTATAAGTTTCAGCTTAGCATGACATAGATGGCGCCGTGTGGCATTATTTTGTTATTGTCGTAATGCTTTCGACTAACATGAAGCTACTTGTAGAAACCAGCACATAACTTTAATCGACCTACTCTAATATGTACATTTATTAAAAAAGCCATAGGTAATTCGAACAAAATTAAATGTTTTTTATCCAAAGTACAGGCGTGTATGCCTTCCCACACAAGATTCATTATTTCCTTACCGCTTTTTGTCGATACAAAAAGCCGTCTTTTGTTCAGCAATGGAAAACATGTTTCGTTGTTAAGAAAATATTGTCAGAAGTCCGACCCAGCAACTGAACACACAAAATACCATAGTACTAAAAATATATTTTAACAAGGAACACACAATCTGCCCCCACATAATAATACTTGGTTACCAGAAAACCCTTGTGGGAACAGGAAAAGACCTTGGTGGTTTTTTACCTAAACATTTCTTATTTATTTGCAAGGAGATACAAGATTTCATCAACTTATTAAGGTACATGTTATATTTAAAGATATATTTGGAAGTGAAATGTGCTTCAGTCAAAATTAAATATTGAATGAGTGACCTTTGGTATTTAGCTACGCCTTTAATTGTGATAGTTCTACCGCCACCAGTTGGTTGCCCGCGCTCGTTTGTTATTCGGCTGGATGCACCACGGGCAGGTTAGGCTGGCTTCTATCAAGCCAATAATAGGCCGCTCATTGAAATCCCTTACAAAAAAGGATCATCAATTCCATATAGAGAGGTAGGGCATAGCGAATCTTCGCTCGAATTGAGCTGCCCGTCTGGGGAAGGACCTCCACCCTATAAAATACCGCAGCCAAATGACCTTCGGGTCGTGTTTCTGCTGGTGAGTAGGGTGTCCGGAGCTCGTGGGGGGTTAGGCTTGGGCCGGCATGGCAGTAGCAACTGACAGGTAACTGACCAGTTACTTGCCAGTTGTCACAGCGACTTGGGCCTCTCTTTCGCTTTTTTCGTCTTGGGTTATTTATTTATTTATTTATTTATTCTGGTGTTGGTTTGGAACCGACTTTGCGCTTCGTTTTCCTTAAAATCTGACGTGATGCAGGTGAGGCTGCCCACCCGTGGATTGATGTTGAGTGACGTTAAGTCGTGACGTCACAAATGTCCCGTGGACACGTTGGAAGCGCGCCAGTCTACCGGAGAACACGCGTCCTAGTTTTACCCGCAATAACCATTGTAGATGTATAGAATCAAGGACTGAATAGACGGTTATGGACTGATACGATTGTGGATCGATTTTTCAGAAAAAGGTACCCATTATACCGCAAGCTGTCTGAAATACCTTTCTATGGAGCGATATCATTATGGAGCGATTTTTCAGAAAAAGGTATTATACCGCAAGCTAACTGTAATACCTTTTTCAATGATTTATTTGTATGTGGTACGATAAAGAATATCTATCTATACGTATATCTAAATCCGTAAGTGTACTAAGAGTTGAATAAGGGACTGACTTTGATAAGTAATTTCTCGTTACAAAATCCAGTAACATTTTTTCTGATATACCTGTCTATTATATCTATACTTATAATATAGAAAAAAAAACTACTGGACGGATTTTAACGAAACTTGGTACGATTATATTGCTAGACCGGACGCCAGACCGGTAGGGGAATTGACATATTAATTTATTTTTAATATTTTTAATGTCGTGAACAAGAGCCCTCCAAATAATATCCAATAGACACAAAAGCAAAACCATTCACTTAACATTTCCGATAAATCTAACTAAGCCTGCATCACCATCGTATTCATAATTGCTAAAGTAGTTTACGACGCTTAACGCCGATCACTAGCCTTTACATTAACGCGCTCTTGAAGTGAATTGCTACTGACACTTTAGAAAATTGTAGTGCTCTCCTACCCACACACATCCAGCTCCTACCAGCTTATATCGAACCATAATAGACCGTATTACGTTGTCTGAAAGCTGATAGTGGCGTGAACGACATGTCCCGTCAAACCATCAAGCCTCCATTAGAGTGAGCCAACATAATTTTGTCTTAAAGTATTGTGTCTACGCTGGAAGTGTTTTAGAAATAACTGGACTGTGTTATTGACTACATTTGGTGGGATAGGTGTCCATTAAAGATAAGAATGGACTGATTTTCTGAAACCGAAATAGGTACTAGTAATAGTACAGAAAAAGCAGAGCTATCAAAAATGAACTTCGAGCCATGACGCCTGTCTTCGGAGATATTAGCCACATACGCTAGACGTAGATAGGCATTATGCTTAATGTTTATACTTACAACTAGGTTTACCTGCGGCTTCGCCCGCGTTCATGTAGCTTTGTCATAAAAGTCTTTATTGTGCGTGTTCCTGTTCCATCCTACCATGTCGCGGTCTCTATCCCTATGCCTGTCCCGATCTCTTCGCCGACCTACTTATATATTCCGAATACTATAACGATCCCAATAACAAACTTGACTTATTGTTATAGGCTAAAGAATGGATGAGTGTAGCTACTGATCGAGCGTACTGGCATGTCTTAGCCAAGGTGTATATCCAATAACCAGCGATAGACTGCCGCAGGTTGCACATCATGATGATGATAGCAGATTACATATTTGGGAACGCTAGGAGTATCAGGAAACATTTTAGGTATAATTACATTCCAGGGATTAAAAGATACCTCATCATCATGAGCCTGCAAATAGCTACTTCTGGATATTGGCGTCTTCCAATGACAATTATCATTTGGAGGGATCGCCTTAGCCATGACACTCGGTAGGCGGGTTCATCATCAGTCCACTGCTGGACACAGGCCCCTCCACTCTTTGCACTCAAACATCTGAAGGCTTCACCCACAATCGCCGCGGGTTCGGTGCTCGCAATAGGTTTTACTTTTACCTAGGTAAAAAGCTGATGCCCGTTTCCTGATATTCCTTTGGTCGTCAAAAACACCCACGGGATGACTTCAGATAGTCCGATTCTATGTCCGAAAACTGTAAGCTGTATGCCAGGATCGTCACAAATGGAAGGACGTGGTCTCTGCCTACCCCTCTGGGAGAAAAGCGTGACGTTATGTATGTATGTATGTATGTCCGAAAACCACGCGGACAAAGAGAAACCTGGGGCGATGTAATTTCAGAATCTTCAACAAATTTCCAAGCTTTATTTAGGTATAAACCCAGATAAAAACATAAAAATTTACCAAAACCCAAAATAAAAACTGCCACTTTCATTACAGAACATAATTATTTCTATACTAAACAAACCGGGCCTAAAAATCCCAGTAATGAATTAAAGACATCCGAGGACTTTATATTTTTTTCTCGAGCAGGAAATTAAAACAAAGTTTTCCACGGAGCGTGTTCGTATCTAATTTATTTTAAGCAGATTTCTCGAGATTAGAAAGAGGAGGGAAGGGCGACTTTTTCATTTCGCAAATTAAGTCTGGCCGGGGCGACGTTGACGGTTCCACCGGACCGCGAGTTTAAAGCCCCGTGAAAGGGGGCCAGGGAAATTTGACACCCCGTGTTATAATTTTTTTATAGGTAATTATTAAAACTTTGACGAGGAACTAGACTTCTCAGTAGTCAAAAACCCCCGAGCCAGAGCCTTTATATATTTCATCATCATAATCAGCCTGTTGCAGTCAACTGCCGGACATAGGCCAGTTGTCTGTCACTTAGGGCAAACAAGAGATCGCTTATAGCGATAAAGCCGCCTAAATTGTGCAACAAGTGTCTGTTATACGAATGGTTTGATGTGTGGGCGTGTGTACCCTGTGTTACATGTGTTTGGTTTTTTTTTTGCTTAACTGTTTTGTTTACTACCTTTTTGTTGTGTTGCCAATAAACGTTTTTTCTTTCTTTCTTTCTTTCTTATACCTAGATTTAAGTCAATTGTATGGTGTGCAATAAATAATATATATCTTACTATCTAAACATCTGGAGGACATACGCATAATCTCCACGCTGGGCAGGCGGGTTGGCGATCGCAGGGCGTAGCTTGTCGCTCCGGTGACGCTGCTGCCCGACGTCGGCTTGTGATAATTAGCTACACCTTCAATCGCGATGGTTATACCGCCACCAGTCTGTTTGCCAGAGCCTCGTTAGTTGTTCGATAGGATGCACCACGAGCAGCATGGTCTAATCGCCACAAGTAAAAAAATATCCCACTTTAGCTGTTATACTTACATGCGCATCACGTTTGGTGACAGCGAACCTACTGGTGCAGTCAATATGAGCATCTGTGCCGTTTGGCGAGCTGCCACTAACTTGTAACGTACCTCTAGTAGCGTATTGACGTGTTTTGATGTGCATATTACAGATTAGTATTGTCATATTATGTCAATCTTAAAACAAAGCTGTTTATGTTAATTTCCTTTGCTGCTGTTTTTTGATTATGATGATCTAAGTAGGTACTTTATACCCACGAAGCAAATACAAAGCTTGTACCCCATTTTGTATGCCCCCAAGGGATGTAAGGGAGCGGCATATCATCTTTTCCCTCCAAGCCAACCTCACCTGCCCGTGGTGCATCCTGCCGAGTAACAAACGAGGCGTTGGCAACCGACTGGTGGCGGTATAACCATCACAAATGAAGGCGTAGCTAAATATCACAAGCCGATGACGGGCAGCAGCGTCACCGGAGCGAGAAGCTACGCCCTGCGATCGCCAACCCGCCTGCCCAGCGTGGCCATTATGGGTATATCCTCCAGATGTTTACCCTAATTAGTGAACAACTGGAGGGGCCTATGTCCAGCAGTGGACTGCAATAGGCTGATGATGATGATGATGATGACGACCCTATTTTATCCCGTAAGTGTCTAAGAAGACGACTAAGGGAATATTAGGAAACGGGCAGCAACGTTTACCTGGGTACAAATAAAACCTACTGCGGTCACCAATCTGCCTGCTCAGGCAAATTCCTCCAAAAATTTGTAATTGTGGAGGCCTATCTTCAGCGAGCAGTGGACGGATTTTGATGATGATGAAGTACCCATCAAAATTTTTTCCTGGTGTATACTTCTTAAATTATGATGGAATTCTCGTAGGTAACAAAACATAAAAAAGTCGACTGAATCAAGGACCCGTCCTCTTTTTGTTTTTATAGTCGGCTAAAACAATGCATTTAGGGCATTTGACTGGCTATAGTCTACTTTTCATGAACAGTCAAAATGGATAACTACCGCAGTGGCAATTGACAAGTGACTGGCTGGTCACCGGCTAGTTGTCACACTGACTTGGGCTTCCCTCTCTCTCGCTTTCCACCAGGTGTACAGAAGCCATCATGCCGTGCTAATATAAAAATGGACGATAATCGTTGAAAATTGTCCCATGTTTCACTGAGATTTTCGTCTAAATCTGACCGAAGACAGCATCTCTTTCATGTCCCCTTAGCTAGAAATAATGTATCCCACAATAGTCCATTGATTAGATTTTGTAGGAAATTTAACATTTTGTGCAAATACCTTGATACATTTCACCAAAGCCACAGATCTTTTTTAAATAATGTAAAATGTTCGCAGGATTTTAATTTGCTTCTTTCCACTAAGTAGGTAGGTAACACTATAGTAAAAATTTTTGTCATTTTAAAATAAATTAATCGCATGCTGTGCTCGGTTGTTATTGAAATGCAAAATTAGTCCTCTGTAATGTGTAATGTAATTTAAGGAGTGTTTTGATTTGTATTTTGTTACCGTGCCAAAATAAAAAAAAAATCGAAGATAATAATCGTTGAAATGTGTTTCACGTGGATAAAACTGCCGTAGTGTTTATCTCTTATAATGTACCTAAATTTTGAACTTATTTACGTTCACAAAAACCTCATTATAATTAACGTACCGTATACTTTCATGCATCCATTACACGAGTATTACGGTGACATAACTGACGCCCTCTGGCTGTTACAAGTTAGTGGCAGGCGGCCAAGGCCGTCTCAGCTGGTATTCGCGACGACAAATATTTAGTGTGCGAGTATCTCTCGCTTCACGTACAACACGCAGCTTAGAATACAAGTTCCACAAGATATATAACCGTTTTTGAAATATAAAATGAACATCTAATAATATAACCTCCAAAAACTTTTAGACCTTTCGACCGCTTACCATCAAAAAGAAACACTAGTAATATTTTAACTTCATGGGCATGTGGGGAGCGACCCCACTATCTTTCGGCTCCAAGCCACCCTCACTTACTCGTGGTGCACACTGCCGGATAACCAATGAGACTCAGGCGGGTTGCCTGGCGGTACTCGTGGCGGTATAACGATCACGATTGAAGGCGTAACTCGAATACGGTTACCTACTACGAGTATACTTAACTAGCTTTCCGCCCGCGACTTCGTCCGCGTAAAGTTTTTTTTTCCAAAATAAAATTGTGCCTATGTTACTCGTGGATAATGTAGCTTTCGAATGGTGAAAGAATTTTTAAAAACGGTCCAGTAGTTTTTGAGCCTATTCATTACAACCAAACAAACAAAGTTTTCCTCTTTATAATATTAGTGTAGATAAATAATTTTCCTAGACTGTAAGTAAATAAAATTTATTCAATAATTAATTATTTAATATAATAGGAATTATCATCACTTTAGCAGTCTTTATAAGATTAAGCGTCTCAGGCGCGAAGCTACGACCTGCTAACCCACCTGCCCGTGGCGATTATAGGTAGGTATATCCTCCAGATATTTGCCCTAAGCGAACAACTGGAGAGATCCTTGTCCAGCAGTGGACTACAATATGCTGATGATGATAAGATTAAGTACAATAAGCACAAGCTAGCTATACTTTTCTGTACATTTATAAATGAGTTAACCAATTAGATTCACATCAAAAAATTATACCACAATATTTATAAGCAAAATAGTAAATTAACTTTTATTTTAACAAACACCAGCACTCTCTCACGAAAATGAGCAATAACATTAATCGGTCTCTAATTAACTTAACTGAGTGCACTTAACGCAATTATAAACGCGAGTCCGTTAAAGCGATCGCGTCAAAGCTATTGTGTCAATTAAGTTAAGCGGAATTCACGTTGCATTGTTCTCTTTTCACTAGCAAGGATTCAATAAAATAGCAACGTGATTTAAATTAGGCTTTTATACGTGAGAAATAAATTAATTGTTTTATAAATGATAGTTATTAGCTATTTACTATAATACTACTACAACTAACTTATATTTAATGAGTTAGAGTCATAAGCATGATGTAGTAAAAGAAGTGGACCCAGAATCATGCCCTGTGAAACTTATATCGAGCTATTGAAATATCGCCGACCCGCCTGCCCAGTGTGGCGATTAAGGGTATATTCTCCAGATGCTTGCCCTAAGTGGCGAACAACTGGAGAGGTCTATGTCTCTAGCAGTGGACTGCAATAGGCTGATGATGATCAAAATAAGCTAGCTCTAGATTTAGATTACCGTTTATCTAGACACAGATACAGTGTATATCTAGATACAGTGTATTTTTTTCACCAAGTTGTGAAGATACATTGTAAGTTTCCAATTTACGTCGTACTTTTAAGCCAATAACAAAATGTTCATTACATCTCGTATATTTTACAAGAAGGTAAGAGCTTGGAATACCGAAATACCCGAATTAAATTGGTTAGCAAGGCGGGGGAAGTTTTCGGATTGTTTCCGAAGTAGGGGCCAACTCGCGAAACGGGCCGGTTCATTTGGCTAAATGAGCTTCGAACTTGGAACGTTGCTGGATGATTTTGAACCTTACCTCTTGGTGCTAAGGCGTAGGAAGTAGGAGCGAAGTTGCACCTAATTATGTTTAGACCTGATACGGGGTGATGTCAAATACGTGTATCATTATGTAGACTGCGTTCGTTGGTGTTTGGTGTCAATAAGTTGCTTTGTTGCTTGCCTTTTGGGATTGAAGCTACTTGAGCATTCATGCGCGCGGAGACGTATCAAAGACTAGCTGTGCTCGCGACTTCGTCCGCGTGGAATAGTTATTTTTTCCCCCGTTTTTTTTTACATTTTCCATTATTTCTTCGCTCCTAATAGTTGCAGCGTGATATTATATAGCCTATAGCCTTCCTCGATAAATGGTCTATTCAACACAAAAATATTTTTTCAATTCGGACCAGTAGTTCCTGAGATTAGCGCGTTCAAACAAACAAACATACAAACAAACAAACTCTTCAGCTTTATAATATTAGTTAAGATCATAAGCAAATATGTCAAAGGTTCGCTCCAACATCATCAACCTATCGCAGTCCACAGCTTAGAGTAAACATCTAAAGGATATACACATAATTGCCACGCTGGGCAGTCGGGTTGGCGATCGCAGGGCACAGTTCATCGCTCCGGTGACGCTGCTGACCGTCATCCTGCCCCTGTAGTACTTAGCTACGCCTTCAATTGCGATGGTTATACCGCCACCAGTCGGTTGCCAGTGCCTCGTTTGATTTTTGGCAGGATGCAGCACGGGCAGGTGAGATTGGCTTGGAGCGAAAAGATGATAAGCCGGTCCCTTACATCCCCCAAGGTTACGTCTTAAATATCTTCTTTAAGCTATCTTTCTTTGTATCTTATACAAACGATCAAAAATATCTTTCCTCTTTATAATATTAGTGTAGGTTAGAGGCCAGTGATGGCTGACTGGCAAGTAATAGATTTTGTTGCTTAGGTACCTATCTGATATTAATACTTATTTATTGTTATTTATATTAATATATAACATGACACCTTCACAATCACCGCTTAATCACACAGCAATATGACACCGAGTCAATTAAGCCCGATTAACCCTTAACGCAATCAAATGATTACACACGAATAGATTAACAATTAATTAGCGTTGCACTGTTTAGCGGCATCTATTGATGCTTAACCGATGTGACCAATGGCTGTAGATAAAGCTTGTACTATGGGGGTACCTACTAGACAACATAATTGATTCTGTATTCAACATAATAAGATAAGATATATAACGAACGATAAAATAAAATATCGTAGAGTTACGAAGAATTTACACGAAAAGAATAAGCCGTGTCATAAATTATTTAGCTATAATTATATTATTTAGTATATCCTTTTAAAAATTTACCATTTCGTGTCAAAATATTCTGCACTGTAGGGCGTTGACTACTAACCAAGGTATCCCTGCCAGTCGTAGGAGGCAACTACAAGAGACTTTAAGGTGCCTTGCGCTCAGGTTAGCGGTCATGAGGAAGACGACGATACAACGTAAGATGCAGGGAGGACACCACACTGTTCTCCCGAGATGTGCCGTCCACGCTGAGCGGCGCAGCGCTACCGCGCTGTGGGAGGTTGTGTCGAACTCCTCCGGGCATCCCGACCCGCCTCAGACAGAGTGCTCGTAGCCGTCCACCGTCGGGTTTAGTGGGTATTCTCCGCTAAATAGGATTGAGCTCCACATAACCCAGGCTCTTCCGTACCCAGTGCCCTGGTGTATTCCAGACGAAAAAAACACAAGCATTATCATAATACAATATTAACAAATTCATTATAAATCATCCCCTTAAACCCCTATTTGTGCCTGCTTATGACGTCAGCACGCAATGAAACACGCTACAAACGGGATTCTGTGTGAAAACCGGTTAATGGCTAAAATGTTTTTTGGGAAATAGCTGGTAAATATCCGATTCATTTAGTCTTTTGTCATCAACAATGGAATAATGTTTGCACAATTTGTGACACAAATAGCTCTTTTGTGATATTTGATATTAATTTTTCTTGTTATCGCTTTAATGGAGATTTTTATGCCAATTTTCTGTCTCTTTTAGAGTTGGCCTCTTCTCTTTTCATATTTATATACTATCCTCTCTAGGACAAAATTAGAGAGGATAGTATATAAATATGCAATGAAAAGAGTATGAAAAATGTATGTCCTATATTATGACCTGTCCATTTGGTCTAACATCCCGCCATACAGCGACCTTCACCCAGACATTTATTGGATGAAACTTATTTTTTATGTTATTAAATATGTGAATCCTCCTCCTCAAGGATCCTCTACTAATTCACCTCCTTAAATTTTCCTCCACCCTATAGAATACCGCAGTCAAATGACCTCTGGGTCGTGTTTCTGCCGGTGAGTAGGGTTTCCGGAGCTCGTGGCGGGTTAGGGTTGGGCCGGCATGGCGGTGGCAACTGACAAGTAATAGACCAGTTACTTGCCCGTTGTCACAGCGACTTGGGCTTCTCTTTTGCTTTCCATCAGGCGTAGGGACGCCATTATGTCGAGCCACTATAAACAAAAAATTAGGTACCACCGCACACGCAATAACAATAATTCAACAAATAGGTACATACGTAAAATCAAGTATCATTCAAATTGGTACAGTCGTTCGAAAATTATGGGCGTCGAAAATGTACTCAATATTCAATCATTCTTTTTTTTATGGAATAGGGGCAAACGGGCTGAAGGTCACCTGATGGTAAGTGATCACTTCAGCCCATAGACACCGCAACACCAGGGGAGTCACAGGTGCGTTGCCGGCCTTTGAGAAATATAGGCTCGCTTTTTGAAGGTCCCTAAATCATATACACTCGGAAAAATTGCAGCAGGAAGCTGATTCCAAAGGACCGGTTGCACGAGGCAGAAAATTGCGCGCAAAACGCCCGTGGAAGACCTCCAACTATCAAGATGATAGGATGAACTCTAGAATTGGTGCGAGATGTACGATGATGAAAAATAGCAGCCGGTACCAGATCAAACAATTCCTCCGAACACTCGCCGTGATATATACGGTAGAAAAACGCACAAAGACGCAACATCCCTGCGCAAAGATAAAGGGTCTAGTTTCTCTGAAAGTTCTCGGTCGTCAATGATTCGAGCCGCTCTTCGCTGGATACGGTCAAAAGGAAGAAGTTGATACTGAGGTGCCCGGCCCCCCACAGATGAGAAGAATATTCCATGTGAGGTCGCACCTGTGCCTTGACACAGTTGAAGGACGGTGGGCTGGTGTGAAATATTGTCTCGCTCTGCCAAGAATCACCCAGCTTCTTGGAGGCCAGTTTAGCCTTTCCCTCCAGATGACCCCTGTACTGAACTTGCTCGAGATATCGACGCCGCTAGTATATGGAGTGAGGATGCCGCGTCCAAGGATTACCGCAGAAACGAGGGACACGACAAAGGGAGATCGCTTAGCGGTAAACGCGCAAACCTGAGTCTTGTTCGGGTTTAAATTGGACCAGGTTCTCGTTGCCCCAAGATAGGACCGAGTCTAAGGTGGTCTCATTTTACCCACAAGATTATTCCGGCTTTCAATGATGTTTTCCCGAGAGGTTTGTGCTTACCCATGTATAAAGCGTCCCCTGTACTATCGTCTGCATAACAATGTATGTCACGAATATGCAACATGTCATTGATATGCAGA